>JAJSOF020000021.1:11500734-11512002 GCA_025594305.2 Periplaneta americana | reverse complement strand
AATACCTGCTCAACATATTATTGAAAAGTTTCGACTCGTAGTGTGGCATTCTTTGAATTAGAAAAAACTCGAATCCCTTAACTATTATGTCCCTCATTGTATAGTACATTGTTTCTAGACACCTAAAAATACACAGCATATACCGTTCAATTATTGTGTTTAAACTGTGTTAGGGAACAGAGAATGAACACTGATGATTTCACGTTAAACAAAATCTCGGAAAATTGAAAATATTAGTAATATGCGTTACAACAGCGGTATGTTGACGTTTTCATGTTCGAGGAAAAATTTGAAAAAGCGAAAATAGATAGCTTTTTAATTTCCGAAATTGAAAAAAACAACTGCTCGTGTATCGTACATTATTTTGTGCGAAGATCGTTTATTACATACCTGAAAGAAGAATTTCTAATTAGTTGCAATGAAATCTCCATCTTGGTTTCTGTTCAATGACGGCAAATTTGAAAAAGAAAAATATCTATTCCACACATGTGTTGCTTTAAAATGTTTTCTGTGTTTACTATACTCCAGCAGGCCGTGATATACGTCTGCCTTTTTTTCCCCCCCAGTCTATAAATGCGAACTTAAAACAAACGGTAAAGTTATGTAATGATTTATTTTTCATTTTTAGTATTTTAACAATATAATTTATATAACATATTGCAGTAATAACATCGGCAAGTTTAATTTTGCCGGTCTTGTTGATTTTTCACGTACTGTTACTTGCATCATGAATGAAGTAACTTTAGTGGGGAGAGTTGTAGAGTTTACTTAATTTTGCAAATATTTAAAAACATTAATTAACAGTGCAATTTAGGTGAAATTGCAGTGGTAAGTTTCCAATTTATAATTATTACTATATTGAACGTCTCTAAAAATAATATGTTAAAAGCCTAAAGCAGTAAAATCAATATGCCACTTAAGCGGTAAAAGAGAGTTCGAATTGATGGTTACCTTGGGAATACTGAATGTGGAATTTTAGACTTTCCTACGGTTGGTTTTGTGCGGAAACCAAGCAAATGCGCACGATCTCGCACAAACTCTATAACCTAATTTTAATTAAATGTTCAGAGAACAGAGACAATAACATACGCTTATCTCAAAATAAATTTAAAAATTAAGAAATATTTCTACGCTCCTTTTCAATTGAATGTACTTAGAGGACCGTTTCTCTGTATGTAGTCGCAGCTATATTCTCGCGAAGTTCAACGCTAATTATAAGCTCGCTTTATCTCTCTTTCGTTTTCGAAAGAACTAGAACTACAACCGCTGAAAACACCCGTAATTCCAAGTGACATAAAACATATTTTTAGATAATATAGGCTACTGTTTGCAAAACCACATAACTTAAGTAAATAGGCATACACTTTAAAAGTTATAAAAGCCTCTGACACAGGATGACACAAGTCCGGTACTGTACTCTGCAAGTTCACGGTGGTTGTAATATCCGTATGTAATCCCGGTCACAGGAATAAGAAAAATGTTGAGAATATTTGGAAGACACATCTCTATAGCTGGAAAATCAAAGTATCAAAATGTTCAATTTCTTAGTGAAAAATTCTATTCTGTTAAAAGCAGTGAAAATATACTGTTTCGGAGAAATTGCAATAAGAATGTGCCCTCAAGTACTGCTTTTCCACAACATAAAAGCAGTAGTCACGTGAGGTAAGTAATGATGCTGTGTTATTTTTAATAATGATACAGAATCGACTACTTCAATGATCTAATCCTGTGCTTCCTAAACCTTTTGAGTGTCACGGATTTCTTACTCAGATATTTACCTATATAACTCACCAATTTTGTACATATTTTTATAAATTATTCTACATCAAATATTTTACATATTATAATCAATCTTCAGCAGTTATACATAGATTTCAAAAAGCCATATGACTCGGTTAACAGAGAAGTTTTATATGATATTCTTATTGAATTTGGTATTCCCAAGAAACTAGTTCGATTAATTAAAATGTGTCTCAGTGAAACGTACAGCAGAGTTCGTATAGATCAGTTTCTGTGAGATGGGTTTCCAATTCACTGTGAAAGTCCAGGATAACAGAGAAGGTTTGGAATTGAACGTTTTACATCAGCTGCTTGTCTATGTGGATGACATGAATATGTTAGGACAAAATCCACAAACGATTAGGGAAAACACGGGAATTTTACTGGAAGCAACTAAAGAGATAGGTTTGGAAGTAAGTCCCGAAAAGACAAAATATATGATTATGTCTCGTGACTACAATATTGTACGAAATGGAAATATAAAAATTGGAAATTTATCTTTTGAAGAGGTGGAGAAGTTCAAATATCTGGGAGCAACAGTAACAAATATAAATGATACTCGGGAGGAAATTAAACACAGAATAAATATGGGAAATGCCTGTTATTATTCGGTTGAGAAACTTTTATCATCCAGTCTGCTGTCGAAAAATCTGAAAGTTAGAATTTATAAAAGAGTTATATTACCGGTTTTCTGTATGGTTGTGAAACTTGGACTCTCACTTTGAGAGAGGAACAGAGACTACGTGTGTTTGAGAATAAGACTCTTAGGAAAATATTTCGGGCTAAGAGGGATGAAGTTACAGGAGAATGGAGAAAGTTACACAACACAGACTGCACGCATTGTATTCATCGCCTGACATAATTAGGAACATTAAATACAGACGATTGAGAATGGCAGGGCATGTAGCACGTATGGTCGAATCCAGAAATGCATATAGAGTGTTAGTTGGGAGGCCGGAGGGAAAAAAACCTTTAGGGAGGCCGAGACGTAGATGGGAAGATAATATTAAAATGGATTTGAGGGAGGTGGGATGATGATAGAGAATGGATTAATTTTGCTCAGGATAGGGACCAATGGCGGGCTTATGTGAGGGCGGCAATGAACCTCCGGGTTCCTTAAAAGCCAGTAAGTAAGTAAGTATAATCAATCTTAGGAAGTTCCTATCTAAATATTGTTTTCACGTAGAGTGCAGCCAGGCATGTAGATATATTGCACTAGCATACTACACTCTGTTCTTCTAAACAACTCGAAGTTTATCCGCAACTATGGGTGGATGACTATAGTCAGTTACTATATCATGCACAGTAGAGAAGCAATATCATTACGTACTAACGTTTGCAGTGGAGTTGTGCAGTTTAATGACTGGTTTTCAACGTGACAAGTTAAATCCTCAAATCACAACAAGTTGAATTCAAGATTTCAAGAATTTGCCGGTAACCATAGTAACAAATGGAGAAACACTTTACTGAAAATTATGTAATGTTGAAGTTTCAGTGGCGCAACTGGGGGTCCCGCAGAATCCGCGATGCGGGGAAGCCGAGATTCTAGGGGCCCCGCAAAAAACGAAAAATTTAAAGTGAAAACCGAAAAAAAATACAGGGTTGCATAATGGGGAAAACATAATGCAAAGTAGTAAAAGAAAAAGAGCTCGAAAATTTTCAATGAACACACCGGTACACTAAATGTCTATCAGTAAACTGAGTATGGTATTGAAATATAATATGAGACTGTTGTTTGTCCCTGCACCGCCAAAAATACATACAGTATAGGCCTTACTTAAGTTAGATTTGTGAATGTGTTGGTTTATTTTTCCGTTGTTTTTATTAATGCATTACTGAGGCAGATAGTGTCGCTTGGATATTATAGAAAGTACGGTGGTAGAAGTGAAACATAGTGTTTTATTCTGGTCTCGAGTCGCTTACAATATTAGACTAAAATAGCCTAGTCTTAGCAATTCAATTTCTTTTTCTTTGCGAAATGAAGACATTTAAATCTACTTATGAGCATTTGAGTGGTGCGCTAAAACGGAGAAAAAAAAGAGAGATTGAAATGAAAGACCGGTTTCAAAATTAGTAAAAATAGATTTCTTCTTTAATACTAATTCCGAAATAATAAATTAAAATTGTAATAGCCCATGCTCAAGCAGATCATCTGTTTCTCTAAGAACAAATGACAGTAATGAAAATTCAAGCAGTGGTACAGTGAATATTAGTACAGATGAAGAGTGTGTGAATCTTGATCATGGAAAGCCTGACATTTCTATTGAAATTGAGAATGGACGTAAGAGCGCACAGCAGAATATAAGTACTTCTTTCGATGATACTACTAGCACTAGTGACGAATTTCCTACTGATCGTGCTAATTTTCGAGATATTTTAAATGAAGAGACAATGCAGTTTATTATACAGCATGAGCCTTGCAAACCCCAAAGTCCATTTCCGAAAGATCCTAAGCAAAATAATAGATATTTCTCCATGAAAAATTAACAAAATCTGGGTTAAATGACAAGAGAATGGCTCTGCTATTCTAGAAAAGAAGACATTGTTTACTGTGAGCTACGCAGCAGTTCAGCATCTTTTCAATTTTCCTAGATAAAAGGGAGTTCGTCATTGGCAGAGCTTGTCAAAATATTTTAACATACGAAATGTCTCATTCCTAACTAGAGACATGTGTTGTTTATAATGTCTGGTAAAGAAAAGAAATGGTTTATTCTATTTTCGAATGTGAATTACAGAAAGAAATTAACATATGAAAACAAATTCTTGATCGCATAACTAATGTCGTCATCACTTTATCTAGTTTTACGAGATCATAGAGAAGAATTAGGGAACGCTCACAGTGAAAATTATTTAGCTGTTGTGGATTTATTGTCTAAGTATGATCCAGTATTACAGCAGCATGTACATGGACCTAAAACATCTGAAAATAAATCAGCCCAAAAATCCAAAATGGATTAATTCAGCTCTTATCACAGAAAGTAGAGAATCAAATCGTGAATGAAATCAAGTCTGCTCAATTTTTTTCTATAATTGTGGATACTACACAAGATATGAGCAAGAAAAAATCAATAAAGTCAAATTTTCAGATATGTTCACATAGCCTAGTTAAAGATTCTTTTGGAAAACCTTGTGAAATAAAAATAAATGAAAGGTTTTAGGATTCAAAGTGTGCCGTTTTATTTCGGCACACTACTTCCTTTTATTTCCTTTTCCTTTCTTTCTTTCTTTCTTTCTATTCTTATTATTTTCTTTTTAGTATTAGTTTACCTCACTTTTCATAGATGGCTTTACTTCTTCTCCATTTTCAGTCTTACTTTCTCCTTTAGATAGCTTGTTTTTTTTCTTCCATTATTGCTCGATTATTCCTCACGTATAAGGAGCGAACTTTAGTGATCACGTGACTTGGGATTGGTTTGTCATTGGCCATTTTGGGGGAGCATTAATATACAGTTTTGGGGAGAATTTCGTTTTGAGTCGAGTTTCGAGGAGACCTTCGTGGGGTAAACGACAGTTGTGGTGAGGTCGGTGGGAGCTGTGTGTGTTGGCGACCCAACAACTAGCTGTGATGTGATAGCAGAGCAGTCGGGAGTCGAACTCGAATTGTGATTTATTACCATTTAAAGTGGCAGCCAGTCTATGGAGTGGTATTATGTGAGGATGGCAGTATGAGAGTAGCGGAGAGAGGCCATTGTTGGGCTGGATGCGGGATCGGTTGGGCAAGGATTGTAACAGGTTTTTCTATAATGATAGAGTGGGTTATGTTGTGATTCATAGTAAGAGTTTGATATCCTAGCGAGTGCGGATTAGAAGCTGGCATTCCTCAAACAGTGCTATATTAGTTATAGTGGATTTTGCAATAGAGATTTATAATATGTCAGACAAGCAAGGGCTTGTCGAATTAGTTATTCACGACTTCAACTATGAAGCACAGATGGCATTACTAGATTATATATTGACGAGTGCCAGTTCAGTGAACTGTAATAATAAACAAAGTTACTTGGAGTGCTGGGTTATAAGCGATTGTATTCTTACGGGAGACATTGGTTCATATCTATTTCATTCACAGTGTTGTTAATAAATGTTATCGGAGTGAGTTGAGAATTTACATGAAGTGTTTTCTTTGTACCACCTTACCAAAGAGACAGTCAACCCTATCATAGCTTTCTACGGTGGGGTAATACTTTATTTTGGTAGTATTGTTTATTCAATATTTTTACCATCTATACCAAGTAAAGATTGAAGCCAACCGTTCCAAAACAGCTGTTATCGCAGAAAATGGAGAATAAAATCGTGAATGAAATCAAGTCTGCACAAATTTTCTTCTATAATTGTGGATACTACACAAGATGTGAGCAAGAAGTCAAATTTTCAGATATGTTCATATAGCCTAGTTAAAGATTCTTTTGGAAAACCTTGTGAAATAAAAATAAATGAAAGGTTTTTAGGATTCAGAGAGGTAAAAGACCATACTGCTGTGTCATTGGAAGCCGAAATTTTAAATTCATTGGATGAAAAGTGTACCGTATCTCATTAGCCAAATGTCGTGGTCAAGGTTATGATGGTGCAGCGAATATGTGTACAATGTTGGTATGTCGCAATATCCCTTCAAACAACTGCCTACTGTATAATACAGCAGTCATTCTGCTGCAGTCAGGAAATGTAGAAATGAATGAAGCCGTGAGATATGTGGAAGAATAATAGGCCTGCGAGATGCACTGTTAGATTCAGAAAGCTATTTCTTACTTGATTATACTCTAAGGAATACTTTACCATATTTCAGGCTCGCTCCAGTCACGACTTGTGACGTAGAACGAATATTTTCCGCATACGAATAGTTTTGCTGAACAAAGAAAGAATATTTATTTTGATAAATGAAAATGTACATCATTAAGTAGGCCTATTGTAAAAAGTCTAGAAACATATCACTATGTATTTGATTTGTTACTTTTATACGTATGCGAAAATTAATGTGGAACTTACTTTACAGACACGGTATATTACTGTCTTCAATGCATTGCCCAATTGTCTTAAAGCTTTGTAGAGCCAAGGGAATAGGGTTAGAACAGAAATAACCAAATGTCTACATACTTTTACATTATACTCAATCGATGAATTGTTTATGTCTCTAAACTGTAATATTCTGCCTGATATGTATTGTATATTTTTGTAGAGGCACCATCGTAGCTTAGTCCGGAGATTCGCTCGGGCGAGAGTTCGATTCCCTCTTGGGCTGATTACCTGGTTGGGTTTTTCCGAGGTTTTCCACAAATTTGTAAGGAAAATGTAAAGTTAACTATGGAAAAATAATTACATACAGTGCTCCTATAAAAGACCTTTCCAGTTTCGAACACCTGTAATTTACATTCTATGAATCTGAGGTGCATGAAAATAGCACCATGGAAAGAGGAACTCAAAAAGTTTAGTTGTGGCAACACTGTTTTCCTACTTGGTAACACTGTCTCATAATAGCGCATATATATACCATTTTTTTCATTGTTGAGGCGAAATGGCTACTATAGGGGACAGAAAAGCTTGATTTTCGTGTAAACAAATCGGTTATTAATGTGCAACGGCATTACCGAAGAAAGTTTGATGCAGATCCACCCAGTGGGCCTACAATCCATAATTGGTACATTGATTTAAAACAAGATTCTTCGCAAGTGTTTCCGATTTCATCCGTACCGACTACAGTTGCTGCAAACCCTAAAACCAGTGGACGAAGTGTTACGAAGAAATTTATGCATAAGTATGCAGACTTTAATTGAATTATGAATTTATCCGTTCCGTGGAGTTTTTTGACAAAGCTACTTTTCATCTTTCGCCCCATTGATTCAATATTAATGATCATCATAAATATATCATGTAATATGTTAACTAAACTTGCCAACATTTTATCCTCCTTCAAAAATAAAAATTCATTAAGGTATCTTAGTTCGAATTATTTAGGTATAAAATGATGTCACACTGTGTAAAGAATATAATTAATTTTCCGTATTATAATGTCTCGATATTGTTATTGATTTGTGATTTAGTAATGTCAAGGTTACTACTATTCCGTTGCACAAGAAAAACACATATTTATGTAAACTGATTGGAGCAATATGAACTGAAACGGCTGCGGTCTATAAATAGACCGCTGGGCACTTATGATATCACGTGAAAATAACAGTGGAGAAAGGTGTGTCATTGCACTCTGTACCGTAACAGTTGATATTAGCAAGTGACTGTCGCAGTAGTACTGTACTATTGCAAGTAGATTAGCATCTGAAAGATGAGTAGCACCTATTCGATCCCCAGAACGTGTTATTGTATGCCCTAAATTGGAAATAAATGTGATACGGTGTACGTCTGCAGTGTATACATAATGGATATATTCCTTTTTACTTCTAAGTACAGTGGTCTATAAAATATGCAATAATGCTTCTCGACCAATAAAGAAGACCATGCATCCTATTTTCACCAACATATTATAACAGTAAACAGGAAAAAATTCAATATTGTAAAGGTAACGATATATTGCTGCCCCTTGCTGTGGCATCGTGGTCTAAGGCATCCTGTCTAGAACTCGCGTTACGGAATGCACACTGGTTCTAGTCCTCATGGGGGAAGAAATTTTGTCATGAAATTTCGGCCAGTGTATGGGACCGGTGCCCACCCAGCATCGTGATACACTTAGGGAGCTACGATAGGTAGCGAAAATCTGGTTTCGTAAACCAGCTATAACTGCTGGGAGGATCATCGTGCTAACCACACGATACTTCCATTCTGATTGGATGATCGTCCACCTCTGCTTCGGCATGTGGACGTGAGGTCAGCAGCCGGCTGGTCGGTCTTGGCCCTTCATGGGCTGTAGCGCCAAGGATTTACTTTTTTTTACGATATATTGCTTCATTTTCTTTCGTAATATTATGTCAGATGGTATCACTTTTGACTAATTTCTTCTGTGGCTAACATCACATTGAGGTTTTCTATTCCCTGTGTAAAAAATCTCTGGTAAGGACACAGCTGAAATGACGTCAGTAATAGGCACGACTTAGTCTTAGGCAGCAGAGTTATATTACGACGCTTTATCAACATCTTAGGTTATTTAGCGTCTGTATGAGATGAAGATAATAATACCAGTGAAATGAGTCCGGATCTAGCACCGGAAGTTATCCAGCATTTGCTTATATTGTGTTGAGAGAAAACTCCGGAAAAATCTCAACCAGGTAACTTGCCCCGACCGGAATCGAACCCGGGCCACCTGGTTTCGTGGCCATATGCGCTAACCGTTACTTCACAGGTCATAAAGAAATACGGTAAGTACATGGGTGGAGTGGACCATCATGATTGGTTAGCAGGGAAATATGCCACTTCAATCCATGGAAAAAAGTGGTACTGAGATCTCTTTGCCAGAATGCTGGATATGGCTGTAGTAAATGGTTGGATTGTCTACAGAGAAATACATGGACGAGACTCCCTGGACCTACTTGACTTCCGACGATGCTTGGGTGTTCACTATCTCTAGATGTTTTCGAACTGCAAGAGAATGGAGCGCCCTATTTCATCACCTCGAGGAGTAAAATTTGGTTTGAGGATAGATATAGTAGAGGTCATTTCATGGCAAAACGACCCTCTCAGAAACACTGCCGGATGGAATGGTGTAAATGCAGACCAGTAACATTCCGCAAGAAGTGTGATGAAACTCTCTGTCAAAGATGCTTTGAGCCTTACCACACTCGGTAAAGACAGATATTACTAAATAAGTGTGTTTCATTATAGCTGCAGCATTGTATTGTTGCATTAAATATTAAAACTATCATAAATAAATTTATTTATATTGGTGTAAATGTTTCTGGTTATACTGCATTAAATACACAAAAAATATATTTACTTTATTGCAAATGAATACGCAGATATCATAAGTGCCCAGCGGTCTATTTATAGACCGGGGGATTTTCAGCTACTTGGTGCACGGAAAAATAAACAAAACATATTCCTGGCATCTTATGGATTAAATTTATGAAATAGTGATATTATTTTCGTTTTTTTTAAAATAAAAATAATTTGGGCGTTAATGGGTTAAGATAAGGAACTAAACTTTTTGAGTTTCTCTTTCCATTGGTACTACCTTCATGCACCTCAGATTTATAGAACGTAAATTACGTCTTCGAAACCAGATAGGTCTGTTGTAGGAGCCCTTGTTCCAGCTTCAATGCTGATGTAAGATTTTTGTAAAACATTAAATTAGATGAAAATGAGAAAATAAATACTATTCGGCATCTTAGAACACCAAACGCTCGGTAACAGTGTCCAGAAATAATCCCACATTAGAATCGCTTATAGCTTTTAACAAAATACAAGGATACCGAAACGAAAAGTATACCATAGTGTAGACATGAGTTCCGTACACGCCACAAACATTAGCTGCTACATTCGTTTTAAAGATTTTGTTTTTTTCAAGCACGTTTAATGATAGATAAAAAGTGTAAGTGTAAAAAGTCATTACATACGTATATAAATGCGCTAACATAAGTCCCGTGCAATATGTGAGCCATAAAAACACTTACCGGTCGGAATGACCGAGACGGTCCTTTTATTGTTAAAAATATCCCTTATTATATGAAAAAATGTATAACAATTAACCACATTATGTCTTTCAGTTAAATATACTTTTGTAAACTTAATTTCATACATTTTTCATAGAAATTTCGCTGCAAATCCTGCTTAATGTACAATTTCAACAACATTATCTCCTAACTAATTGAACGAGTCTATTGACAATTTGAGTTCTAATAAAAAAGAAAATATGCCTGCAATCTTATTTAAAAAGAATTCATGGTTACTGAGGTCGGTACATAATTTTCTCATTTTTATCAAAATCTAAAATTATGCATTTAGCAGGATTTGAACTGCACCCCCTCAATTATTCTTTATATATTTCAGTGGACTATCAACAGAGGGATTTTCCGAAGGTCCACAACAGGCGGAAAGTGAAAGAAAAGAGTTCAGGATTGTTTTTGAAGATGTTATGCGAAATCTTGCAACACGAGAACATTATCACGACAGTCTTGAAGCTGGTGATTGGTTGGAAAAAGTGAGTTTAAGTTTAAAGAATGTAGTACAGTAGATCTTTCCTCGTGTTCTTAAACTTTAAGTTGCTATTCATTCATAGTTTTCTGCCCAAGGGTAGGTCTGTCATTGCAAACCCTCCAATCTCCAATCTTGCCTAATTTTCATCTTCCTCTTAGTCTTTGCATACAATCCATGTTAGGGTTTACTATACTAATGTGATCAGATTTTGAAACAACAAAACGGGATATTTTGAGGACTGACGTTTCAAAACGCGGTAAGTCCACTTTCGATTGTAAATTAGTTTGAAGCGGATTTATACTCTTAAATATGTCCTACATCGAGCTGCAGTGTGTTTGGTTCAAAAAGCAATATTTACACTTTTAAATATAGTACAAAGTTTGGCCTTTGGTGCAAAACGCGATTAGTTCAACATCG
>JAJSOF020000021.1:11462755-11493556 GCA_025594305.2 Periplaneta americana | reverse complement strand
ACTCACAAGGAAAGCTCACCATGTGATAATGGATTTTTGCAACGATTTTTTCCCCCATACCTTCCATTTGAAACAAATTTCTACATTTGGAGAAGGCGTAGCATATCGATATATATATATATATATATAGGATAAACATTGGTAATTTCGTGGCAGTGGTTATTTCGTGATACTTTTTCTTTGCTCTTTTGTGAACTAACCAATGGTGCTACGAGATCCAAATTTCCGCCAAGGGATTGCATATGTTGTCCAGTTTCCAGAAACATACAGCTAAGCTTTGTGTGACTATTGTAGTTGCTTCAGTGAGCTTTTATGTTTGGAGAGAGCAAGTTAGCGTCGACTTCTCAGGCGTACAAATTTTGTGAATGTTTGTAATTACATTACAGGCTTATTACTAAAGGTAAGCATATGATATTTGGTACAAAGATTTATTGTATCTTCATGAAATTTTAGGAAATGTTTTTGGAATTTCAGATACATCTGTAGCCGCCATATAGGCTTAGCTTTACTGACAGAAATCTTAGCTGTTTGAGGCGAAATTTTGTTGAGCATTAATGGCCCTGTGCACCATTCTCGATCATCTTGCCCGTTTATCAGCAATCATGGAAACATGGTCAATTCTTGACAATCATCAAGTTACAGATGCGGTGCACCGACATTTTCCCTCGATCAACTCAGTACCGTCAGCTGACGGTACGCTCGCTTGAGAAGAATCATCTGAGCGCTAGGTTACCGCGTATAAAAAAGCGAACGAACGCACTCTGTCAATTATCGCTTCGTTTTTGTTTGTCGGACTGCTTTCAAACATCTTCGCAGTTTTCAAATAAGTTTCAATAATCATGGAAGAAAAAAAGAAAAGAGCTCCGAACTTCTCACAGTTCGAAGTGGGAATTCCTTTAGAACTCGTCAGGAATTATGCATCCATATTACAGAATAAAAGTACTGAAGGAAGTTCTCTAAGAGAAAAGCAGGCTACCTGGTTAGATTTAACCTCACAATTCACATGAGTTATACGTGTTTACATAATTCCACATAATTTTAACGTAATTTATACAATGGTTATTTCATATTATTGATAATAATTGGGAAAATTTCAGTATACGGATACCTCACTGACAATTATCTTGAAATAGACTACTAAAATGAGCAGATTTGTATGTGTTTGTCGAATGCTCATCATCTTGCTTACGAAAACACACATTTCAGTGCCAATAATTTATTTGGGAAAATTTCAGTATACGGATACCTCGCTAACAATTATTTTAAAATTAAAAAAAAAAAAAGAAAAAAAAAACAATTCGTCTGTATATGTCGAATACGCATCAGTATGCATACGAAAAGGAAGTTTTTAGTGCCAATTTATTTTGTGTGCACAAGGTTGGAATTTTGGAGTAAGAGGGAAAGGAAATTATCCTTGTTCTGAAATTTATCCATTTATTTTGTGTTCACAAGGTTGGAATTTTGGAGTAAGAGGGAAAGGAAGGTAAAAGGTAAAGGTATCCCCGTAACATGCCATGAAGGCACTTGGGGGGCATGGAGGTAGAGTCCCATGCTTTCCATGACCTCGGCACTAGAATGAGGTGGTGTGGTCGGCACCACGCTCTGACCGCCTTTTACCCCCGGGAAAGACCCGGTACTCAATTTTATAGGAGGCTGAGTGAACCTCGGGGGGAAAGGAAGGTATCGGATTAATTTATCCGATTAATTTATTTTAATTCAAGCGTAAATAGCCTAATTGTCCAAAACGTCATGTAGGTCATAATAGTTTCAAACGGCAAATCTATAGCTAATAAGTGATAATCTCACATTCTACAAAATGGTCATTTAGTTTTGCTATATTATTACCGGCATAGAATAACTACTTTATTATTACGTTAACAAAATTGGACAATTAGGCCTAAATAATATTTTTTCCTCAAGTAAAGTCCCGATCTTCCAAAGCAGAAACATATATAAAACGTTAGAATATTTTGAGAGAAAAAACATTTGTATTATTCATCTACAAACTTACTCTTTCTACAATAACACCAATTCTGTTATTTCCGCAGTGATTTGCGTGTTCAAGATACATCATTTCATCTTCAATTCCATCAAGCACGTCAAATCGTGCTGCCATTTTGGTTTTCTCGACTTGACCAAGTTCAATTCAAGATAATCGGTCCCACACTCGTGATCAAATTTGATCATAATCAACTCGCTTGTTTAACTTTGATCGAGATTGATACTCCGCAAATTGAAGTTGAAGATGGTCAAGTGCCGACTTAAACATGGTCAAATTTTAATCGAGAATGGCGCACACGGGCATAAGTGTTACATTTTATACTATTTTAAAAATTGTATTACAATAGGAATTTTAGAAATCTGAAGACAAGAAGTGATAACAAAAAAGAAAACGGAGACGCAATAGGTTCAGTGTAGCTTCTGTTCGAATTGTTATCATGTAAGTGACAATGATAAGTGCTAGATGACTTATTTGCAAGAATTTTGACAGAAGATGAAACATGGCTCCACCATTTTGGACCGGAGACAGACGCAGACAATGGAGTGGCATCATGCAAATTCACCAAAGAAATAGAAATTCAAAAGTACACCTTCGGCAGGAAACGTTATGGCTACTGTGATTTTCGATTCAGAAGGACCCTTGCTTGTGGACATCATGCCACACTGAACCACCATTAATTCTGACGGGTATGTTGCAAATGTCAAGAAACTTCTAGTTCGACTGAGTCGTGTTCGACGACATCGGGAGAAGCAGGATGTTCTGCTATTGCACGACAACGCACAGCCATATGTCAGTCACAAGACCACAGACCAGATCAGAAAATTCGGATAGACAACACTGAAACATCCGCCTTACAGTCCTGAACTGGCACCGTGCGATTACCATCTCTTCGGTAAACTGAAGGATCCCTTCGCGGAACGAGGTTAGAAGATGACTCCCTTGTGCACGCTGCTAAAGAGTGGCTCAGACGTGTTGGTCCAGACTTTTACCGTGCTGGTCTACAGGCCCTCGTTCCTAGGTTACGTAAGGCAGTTGAAAGGGACGGGGATTATGTGGAAAAGTGACATTTTGTTCCTTAAGGATGCATCTACATTCTGTGAAAATAGCAAAGCTGTAGGACAAAAATATAATTTTTAAACAAAAGTTATGCATTACTTTTGGAGTTACCCTAGTAATATAGGCTATAGTAAAGTCCGTAATAAAAGTGTTCACCCTTTCAGGGCAAAGAAGATCCCTTTTCAATTTCAATTTTTACTTTGATTTCATTCTTATTATGTGTTGATATGTATTTCTATGTTTTCTTGCTATGAATATTAGACGGAATTACTATGTTTGAAGTCTTGTAACAATAAATGAGAATTTTATTTGAATTTAATGAATTTTTCCACAATTCTTCCACCTCTCACGAAATTATCAATGCAATATCACGAAATTACCAAGGTTATCACGAAATAACCAACTTTTCAGCTTAAGTTGTAAAAGTGGTTATTGGCACATTATTCAAGAACGTATCCAATCTTTTATGTCTCCAGATTTGTACAGCAAGTTATCGTCTTTTAGATGAAAAAATCGGAATAAGGATATATATACACATTTGCATTTTAAATTAGTTTTCATGAAATTATCACGAAATTACCAATGTTTACCCTATATATATATATATTAGCCAGTTTACAATGCCTTTTGACATTTTCTGACAGCCAAATATTAATTTACAGTCACTGATAAATGTACCGCACTGCAAGGTACCATTCCCCTCTATCTCTCTATAGGTCTTCTCCTAATTGTCTTCTTTCCATAGCTTCCAGAATGCCCTTTTTCCATGTTGTCGTGGGTCTTCCTCTTTTTCTTCTTCTTGATGGGGTCCAATCATATGCCAACCTTGGTAATCTTTCCGTATTCATTCCCATCATATGCCTATACCATATTAGTTGTTTTGTGAAAATATCCTCTACAATATTATTCTTAACTTCCATTTTCTATCTGATTATATCGTTTCTAATTTTATCTCTTCGAGATATGATTTTTCAAAACAATCGCTTGACACTCATATTAGTCTCATAGGCTATCTCCATTGCCAACGTGAAGAAGAAAAAGTTTAAGGCCCCAGATGTTTATGCATTACCCTCAAAGTCAGGAATCTTATGAAAACTCACCTCTTCAAGTAGTTTCAAGAAGTATACTTTCCATCTATCTGTCATCGTATCATTTTTTTTTTTGTAGACTCGTGGACCAGTTACCGAGATAGACAGCCTATAGAAATAACTCCAGAAGATAAAAAAGTGGAAGTGTTAACAATTACAAAGCACACAACTCCTACTGTTCAGGTTTAGGTGAGGGGTTTGGACTTTTTCCATTGCTGGTTGTCACAATCAAAAAATTAAGACACAACGTTTCGAAGGGTGGTTCTCCCTTCGTCTTCAGGTGGAAGGAAGTAGGGAGGAGAAAAAAAACTGTTCAGCCTCTTCACGTTTATGGCTTTAGGCCATGGAAAAATTTCATTCAGAAATTCTCTTATAGTGTTTTGTTGCTTGGCACGAATATTATATTGCATCAAAGAGATAATGTGATAAAATTCTAGTCTTTAACATATAATCAGTTTACATCTTCTAGATATGTAAATATATAATTTAACTATGGCTGCAATAAAGCCTAGTACCTTGACAACAAATCTTATAAATTCTTCACTCCTGTAGAATTCTGTTTTGGCGTTGATGTACATAACTACTCTAAGAAATTTATTTTTCTGAAATGTTCGTAGTGCAAAGTTCCACTGCATATTGGCATATTGTGTATTTTTACAACGATTTCCACTACTGTGATCAGTACAGTGACTAATTTCAGATAAGCTTACATTTCCCTATCATTTCATCATAAACTATTGTATAGTCAATTTCATGAATATTAAGTATTTGGTATGTCATTTTCACAACTTATATTATTTACGGAGGTTTTGACAGTACGGTATGTAGTTAGATGGGATTTATTGCCTGATATGTCTAGGCACATAGAACTACATATTTACATTAGCTGTTATAGCTATGGATTGAAGAATTTGAAAAAATATCTCGAAAACTAGATTTTCTCCGGATGTATAAATTCAAAGGTAGGTTTCTTATTTCAAATGGAACATATGGGGGAGGAGAAAATCGTTACGAACATCTGTTATCACTTGGTGAGCTTTCCTTGCCAGTCATTTTGTAGACCCGTTCAATAACGATCAACGATACTCAAACTGATTAATACGAGTTTCTCTATTCATATTCGCTTCGATTGATTTTGTATTTATGAATTCACTGGCTGAGAAGAAACTGCCTACTGAAGGATGCACTGGAAGGAATGGTGAACGGGAGAGAGATTGGGGAGAAGAAGGTATCAGATGATAGACGACATTATATGTTGATCATATGTGGAGACTAAGAGGAAGCAGAAAATAAGAAAGAATGGAGAATTCTGGGTTTGCAGTAAAAGACCTGCCCATGATCAGAACACATGTATGTATGTATATATGCATGTATGCATGTGTATGTATGTATGTATGTATGTATGTATGTATGTATGTATGTATGTATGTATGTATGTATGTATGTATGTATGTATTCTCTCCAAGACTGTTAAAACCATTTAACATAAACTCCCAACTTCCTTTCCGTTCTCCAACAATACCCAGCATGAACAAATCACTAATAGCTTCTCAATATTAACCAAATAAAATCCTGCCCATCTTATTGGCGCTCTCGGTATTAAGATAGAATTCCTTCGTTAAAAAGACTTCAAGCAGTTCCAACTTATCTCACTATTATTACTCCCAATTAAAATCTTTCAGGTAATCAGATACCATGTCCCTGGAGGAAGACTTAAACGAGGATCAGCATTCATCAGAACATACAAAATCCTAGCTTCACAACAAGATCTGACACCAGAGAACATTCGACTGTCGATAGTAATGGCTGTATGTATGGAAATGGTATGTAAATTCTATACGTATACTATTAAACGAGCAATATATCCTTGTTTCTTTTTTTTTTTTTTTTTTATCTTGGAAACTGGTATATTGATTTTGATGAAATGTGATTTTCGGGTGCGATAAAATGATTTAGCTGGTTATAAATTGGGAATGTCACTTCATAAGAAAAAAAATACAGGCTATGTGAACTATTTGAAACAATCTAGAGAGTTTTCGCACCCTGGTCGCCCGCTAAGCGGCTAACGCTGTGATCACGTCAGTAGTGTTTGGTGATGTATAGGGCGAGGCAATTAATGATTTTGCATCTTTTTCTTATGAAGGTTTAAACATTGCTAGTATATATGGAAATGTATGACATTAAAACCGGGTTGAATAAAAGCAATTCGTTAGGGATTTTTTTTGCATTTTCTTAACTTCTTTACGGATATGTCATTTCGTAGCAATTTTTAGGTCATTTTGAGCATTTTTTTACATTTTTCAGAAAGGCTGTGACATTATTTGTATTTCATTTGAGATTTTTATTATAATTCAGTATCTTCCTTGTCAATACAATTTCTTGGAATTAAGTAGATGTTTGCTAGCTTCTACCCCTATTTTTCAAGGCATGTGCATAATGAACTTGCCCACTTCTAGGAATTTTATTCAAATTCTTAGAGCGTATGTTAGCTTGTACCCCTATTTTTCAAGGCATAATGAACTTGCCCACTTCTAGGAATTTACCACACCCCCACAGAGATTCCTTTCTCCAGGTAAACTGGCATTGTTATGCTGTTAATTGAGGTGGTCAGTTGTTTCTAGTCGTCTGTGTGAACAGGTCAAGAGCAAAATGCCTAAAGTAAAGGAAAGTGCTAGTGTTAAATTAAAGGCATTTGTTTCAAAATATGGAGAAAATATTTTTTCAACGGACGGTCGTATTTTATTCTGCAAGATCTGTGATGTGAGAGTGGCTGCTGAAAAAAAGTTTACGATAGAACAACACATGTCACGGGAGAAACATAAACGTGGCCTGCAGAAACTTGAAAATAAATCCAGTTTAAACTTACAGCAAACGTTTTCGCCATTTTGTGAGAAACTATGTGAAGCTTTTCTATCGGCTGATATTTCACTTCACAAACTGAATCATCCTAAGCTGCGAACTTTCTTAGAAGAGGAGACCGGAAAATTAATTCCAGATCCCAGAACATTGAGAAGAACACACATAGCTCGGTGCTATGACAAAACTTTGAAAAAAAAAAATAAGAGAAATGATTGGAGAAAGAAATGTATTCGTATCCATTGACGAGACAACAGACTCTATGGGCCGTTATGTAGCTAATGTTATTGTTGGAGTTTCAGAAGCATACAGCCCTGGAGAACAATTTCTACTACATTGTGAGCAGCTGGACAAAGTCAACTACTCAACGATCAGCTTAGTATTTGACCATGGCCTGATGGGATTCGAAATTCCAATGTATTGCTTTTTATAACAGATGCAGCACCCTACATGATGAAAGCAGCTGCTTCTTTAAGTGCACTGTGCCCAAAAATGGTACATGTGACGTGTTTAGCGCATGCATTACACCGGGTCGTGGAAGAAGTACGTGCAAATTTTCCTGAAGTGGGTAAATTAATTGGATGCGTGAAGAAAGTATTCTTGAAAGCCCCCTCTCGAATTTCAGCATTCAAAACAGAAGCTCCAGAAATCCAATTGCCATTTTCACCTGTTTTGACTAGATGGGGAACATGGCTCCAAGCTTGCAGTTATTATTGCAAGAATTTCGATGTTGTGAAGAAAGTGGTTGATTCTTTTGATAATGGTGAGTCAGTGTCAATAAAAAAAAGGCGCAAGAACTGTTAGCTGATAAAGAAATTGCTGGTAAACTTTCTTACATAAATACTAATTTTGGATTCCTTCCTGATGTCATAACTGCACTGGAAAAATCCCAAGTGACATTAGTGGAACAGCTACAAATAGTGGATAAAGTGGTGAATGATTTTAGCCGTGCATGTGGTAAAGTGGGTGATGCAGTGTCAATGAAAATGAAAAACTGTCTAAGCAAGAACAGGGAGTACACAACATTGTGTTCAATTGGCAGAGCTTTGTCTGGTGAAAATTTTTCTCTTCCTGACTGTGAGTTAAATCCAGGAGATATTGCTTGCTTTCAGTTTGCTCCAATTGTTTCCGCTGAAGTAGAAAGAAGCTTTTCCATTTATAAGTCGGTACTAGCAGACAATAGACAATCATTTTTGTTTGAAAATCTCCGCCAAGTTTTGATTGTTAACTGCAATTCAAAATTGTTGTAAAAGTGCACTTGAAATGAATTTTCTGCAATACAAGGTACTGTAAAATGTATTTTTTTTTTATTTTATGTAGTTCAGTAATCAAGTGAGTAATTAAAAGTATTTTCATTGGCAATGCTTTACTTTTTATTGGTCTTTTTTTTGTTTTTAGGTCATTTTTTGTATTTTTTAGGTCATAAATGCATTTTTATTTTGCATTTTTTACCAATTTATAGGTCATTAAATGCCTTGCCCTAGTGATGTATGTTCACGTTCGTAAAAGTTGGGGAAGAATCGTAAGGGATCGGTGCACGTATTCCTTTGAGCGTATTCCGAATCTCACCGGTGAGCAATCCGATGGCATCACGGTGTTCCGAATTCCACCGATGACGTCATTGATGCTCCACCGGTGTCGCACCGGTGCCATCAGCTTGCAAAGGTGGTGGCAGTCTCCATCAGCCGCCATCAGTAAATCTGATTGGTTCTTGTATAGGGCGGGAATTAGCAGACGAATGACATCGTGCACTGTTGTGTCATGGCGGTGTGTTCTGCATTAGTTCTGCTATATTGTTTGTAATGAGCACAACGTAAAAACAATATGTTAATGGCTTATGAGCGAACATGTCAACGGACCAGTTATTACTACCGGTTCAAGAAATAAATTGTTTATGCTCTTTTCTTTGAACAAGATGGCAGCACGGAAATTTTGCTAGCGTCGCACAGACAACAACTTATACAGTCGCCATGACCAAAGACGTTGTAGTTATATATCTAGACACACAATTGGCGCTGATGTCGTGTACAAATTTGAAACTCTAGCACAGGGTCGCGTGACGCCATGTTTTGGGAGTAGAAGCACTTTATCAAGCATCAACACATGGAGATTCATGTGTTCATTTGTATTGTTTACTTTCAATAGTATGTTAATTTGTGTTGTCTACTTTTAATAGTGCATTAAAGTTAAAGTTAATAGCAAGTTTAGTTTTTAGCCATTGATGGAGTGCATTAATAGTCATTTCTAATAATAAAATTAGTATATTTTAAAAATGCGTAATATCATCGAAGTGTGAATGTGTTCCTACAATTTAGAGATGCACGTTCCTAACATGTAGATGTTATTAATTGAATTTAATTGGGTGACTAGTGCCATTCTTTATGGTGAATTCGTGTACAACGTTTAATTGTACGTATACGTACAAGGAAGGATCTGGAAGCACTTTATCAACACATGGAGATTCACATGTTCATTTGTGTTAACTTTTAATAGTGTGTTAATTTGTGTTGTTTATTTTTTATAGTGCATTAAAGTTAAAGTTAATAGGAAGTTCAGTTTTTCTAGTCAGTGATGGAGTACATTAATAGTCGTTTCTAACAATTAGTGTATTTTAAAAATGCGTAATATCTTCGAAGTGTGAATGTGTTCCTACAAGTTAGAGATACACGTTGCTATCGTGTAGGTTTGTTATTGTTTAATAAGTTCTACGCCTAAGTAGTAAATTTGAGTGTGCCATTCACTATGGTGAATTCGTGTGCAGCGTTTAATTGTACATACACGTACAAGAAAGGATCTGGAATTTCTCTGCACAAGTAAGTACAGTAACATAATTACCGTACAATTTCTTTCTTTCTTGCTTGCTTAGCCTAGTTGGACATGTACCGAGATAATAGCTACAGACGAAGACGAATATCTAGCACAAAAAAGCGTTGTTCTGAATATTAGGTTTTCAAAATACTTCTAATAAACTTGCTTAAACTTATAACTTAATGCTACCAATTACAGGTTCCCATTAAATAAGCCAGATCTTCTGGCTAAGTGGCTGACAGCAATTAAACTGGATAAATTCGTGCCAACTCGGAACCACAAATTATGTTCTGCCCATTTTGAAAAGTCTTGTTTCTGGATATCTTTAGGAAAGAAACTTTTGAAAGACGATGCAGTTCCGTCTCTATTTAACTTCCCAAGCCATCTACAAAAGGTAAACTGCTGAACAGTGTTATATTAATAGCTTATTTACATTTGCAATTAATAATTAAATAACTTTTCTTTATAACATGAATAAATGATTATCGCTTTTGTAAATTCTTAATAAACTTAGTATAATATTATTCTTGCAGGTTGAAAAAGCATTTCGGAGAGTTCTGAAAAGAAAAACGGAAGCAATAATTCCACATGAAACAAATAAAATGAGTCCCGAGAGTAATTTTTATAATACATCTGATCATGATGTATATTCAGACCACAATTATAGCATTATCGACATTCCTAGAAAACGTATTAAATTACTTGAAAATATGATAGAAAAGAAGAACGAACAGTTACGAGAATTGAGGAAGGAAAATATTAACTGCAAAAGAAAATGTGACAGGCAAAGCGAAGTGATATCCACCCTTAAAACCTTTATCAAAGATCTAAAGGATAAAAATCTAATTAATGATCATACACAAGAGGTTCTACAGAACAATTTCTCTGAAGTAATGTTTGATTTAATCAAGAGATCTGGGACAAAAATTGGAGAATATTCAGACACTTTAAAAAAATGTGCATTAACACTTACTTTCTATTCACAAGCCGCATACGAATATGTTAGACAGTGCTTAAATAGGGCTCTACCACATGTTAACACACTAAGAAATTGGCCTAACAAAATACGTGGAAATCCTGGATTTACACCTCAAGCCTTCTTAGCTTTAGAAGATCGGGTAGCACTTTCATTTCACCCTCTCTATGCAGCACTTACTTTTGATGAGATGTCTATTCGAAAATGCATCGAATGGAATGGTAGCGCATTTACAGGCTATGTTTATTTAGGCGATGGTATATGCCTAAGTGAAATGGAGGAGGCAAAAGAAGTTTTTGTAATAATGGTAGTGGGAATTAATGCAGCCTGGAAAATTCCTGTGGGCTATTTTTGAAATTAATGGTCTAACAGCAGATTTGAGAGCGAATTTAATTAAACAGTGCATAAGTCGCTTGCAAATTATCAAACTAACTGTTGTTTCAGTGACCTGTGATGGTCTCAACAGTAATATTGTTATGGCAAACAAGCTAGGTTGCAATTTCAATGCAGAAGACTTAGACACTTCTTTCGACATAGGAGGCTACTGTATACAATTGATGTTAGATGCATGTCATATGATTAAATTAATGAGGAATTTGTTTGGCGAAATGAAAGTTTTAAAAGATCTAAATGACAATGTTATTGAGTGGAAGTATATAGACAGATTAGAACAAATACAAACAAATGAAACCCTTACTCTTGCAAATAAACTTTCAAAGCGTCACGTCCATTTCAAACAACAGAAAATGAAAGTCAAATTAGCAGTACAAGTGCTAAGTGCATCTGTTGGAAATGCTCTGCTATTTCTATGTTCAGACTTAAAACTAAAAGAGTTTGAGGGGGCAGAACCAACAGCAGAATTCTGTTTGTTCTTTGACAAGCTATTTGATGTCCTTAATTCAAAAAATCCTTCGCCAAAGGGGTATAAGAGTGTAATGTCTGCAAGGAATGGAAGTCTAATGTTCAGTTTTATAGACTTCGTAGAGTCATACTTACTTGGTCTAAAAGACATTGAAGAGAGGCCTTTATACCAGACCCCGAGAAAGACTGCCATTATTGGCTTCCTATCACTATGTAGGGCCTTGAGAAATATTTACAATGAATTAATTGAGACGAAAAAACTAAATTTCATAGGTACCTATAAATTTAGCCAAGACCACATTGAATTATTTTTTGGCATGGTTCGAAGTAAGCTTGTACATAACAATAACCCATCTGTACAGCAGTTCAAGGCAGCTTATAAGAGTTTATTACTAATTAATGAAGTGAAAAACAAAAGTACTGGAAACTCCGTGGAAATTGATGGCAGGCCTACAAGATTGCTATCATGGAATGGGAGTAACAAGCCATAAATGATTGTATCTAACAATGATCCACGGTGTTTTGAAAATCGGAGGCGATATGATTCTCTTGAACAGCCAACTGTAGACAATATTTACAGCCCCCTCATTCTTACACCATTATCAATGTCAGAATATTCTGAAAATATAATTGTATACATTGCTGGCTTTAGTAAAAACAAATTAGTAAGAAAATATATTGTGAAACATGTGAAGAATCACTTTATGGTACTGTACCATCAGTGAACAAAATCTCACATTTTTCTTACGAAAGAATAATGGGAGTCTTGTCATACCATCATCTGAGGTTATAAAAATTTGCCGCTTGAGTGAAGTAGCGATTAGGCAGATGTTGGTAGAGAACAATAGCATACTCCCCAAGGGCCCTGTGTTAGATCGTGTGAAATACAATGTAATCCAACAATTGAACATTTCTAGAATTTTTCCACAACTGCAAGAACATATTCTAGAAAATGAGTTCCCAGAAAATCACATTTTTAGACTTGTTAAACTGGTCATAAATATGTACATAAAGATCAGATGTCACCACACAGCCAAAAGTTACAATATGAGTTTGCACAAGAAAATTGTAAGACAATATTTAACAAAATCCATCTTATTTATGAATCAATAGGTAAGATCTTGTTCTCTGCAATGTAGGTCTAAAATCCATATATTTTTTCAAAATTTGTTTGACAGAGTAATTAATGCCTGTAAAGTATATTTTATAGACCTATTACTGCTATGATAATAAGCTAATGAATGGTACTTACGCCAATATTTTCAAAATGAAACAATAGGCTTACATATTTTTTTACGGGTATGGAAGCAGAGATATTAATATTTTTAGACGTGTTAAATTGACCATAATGACCATATATACATAAAGATCAGATGTCACCATACACCTAAAAGTTCTAACATGAATTTACATAAATTTGTAAGAAATTTAAGGAAGTCCATCTTATTAATTAAAAATCAATAGGAAGCTCTTATTCTGTACACTAGGCCTAAAATTCATATAGCCTATCAGTTTTCAAGTACCTATATTTGACGGAGTAATTCCTGCATGTAAAGTTTATTTTATATTACTATGATAATAAGCTAATGAATGGTATTTATATCTTAAAACTAGAACATTAGTGTGCATGTTTTTATTTTACAGATGTATTATACTATACAATATGAAAGCAGATCAAATTGTTCGTTTCTCCTCTACATCAAGGTAAACATATCATGTACATAGTAGGATATATATTGTTTTATGTAATGTACAATATATAGCTGGCAGTGTTTTACGAATAACAGGTAATAGACTACTAATACATAACTTTATTTTCACCTGAACTGGCTTACAATATGCATTTGTATTTTTTATTCGCTCTAAAATGATGTCAAATAACTACAACGTCTTTGATAGTTATCAAATTGTTTCCGTCATCTTTCGTTTCACGTCATACCAACGGTAACTTGAATTATATCCACAACGTAGTCGCTTTAAATCTCAACGGGATTTTGTTTCATTTAGTTACTCCGATTGGTTTAAAAAATAAAAAAAAGCATATTATTTTAAACCTTGAACATTGGATATGCGGATGTGTGCCAGCCGGCGCTCTCCCCAAACATGGCGGCGGACGCAAGCTTCAATTTGTCCCGACTCTAAAACTTCTGCGCAGCCTGGGCTGTAGGGGCTCGGCCATGACAGCCATCAATTCTTTCAGCAGTTTTGTTCCTAATTCGCTGCAGCGTGACTTCATTGTTGTCCACCGGCCCGGTGAGATTCGGAATACCCTGTTTAATGTAAGGCTCTATTATACGATTTCTCCCACTCCGTTAAACAAATATCACGTTGCACCTACTATGATACTCAATCAATCGCCCTGTAAAATGTTTAATCGATAGCCCAAAGTCTAAGGAAAGGATAGAAAAAACTCGAAACGAAAATATATGTTTTCTTTAGTGAGTGTCTTTGCTTGGCGGAGTACTAACGACTCAACCTTTTGTCAGTTGGAATCTCAACGAAAAATTCTTTCCCGCGTCTTCTAGTACAGGGACACCATTTTATTTTTACTTAAATTTTTATTGTAGCTGAGTTTTTGAATGTACTTCACTCCCACCCCTTCTACTAAAGAAGTTCCAACTCCACGCAGAACCAAGACCGCAGAAAGTAAGCAGTACAGAGTTACTGAGTATAGTACGTTCCAGAAATATTTTCGCGTTTTCCAGTGACGAAAGAGCTTTCAATATTGAATCATATTTTCGCACAGGTACTGTCCGTTTGCCTACGTCGCATCCCGATTTCCCCCACCTGCTTCTGCTCGCCCCTCTGTAAAAGCTGGGCTGTTTTAGCTCTTTTCTGAAAACATTAATTTCTCTTAGGAATTTGACGTTTACGTAATATTATACAGCTGTTTAATTTAACTTAGATAAAAGGGCCTCGTTAAGTAATTAACTGTCACGTGATTTCCTCCCTTTCTACAATCCTGCGGCATAACCACTTGGACGGACAGTAGATAGCATGTCTGAGTAATTTTATATTTTCGGGTCGGGCAGAAGTGAAGATTGAATTTACAGTACGTAGAGTAGGTACAGAATTATTTCAACATGAGTTACTAGTACGAAGGACGAAACTGGCAATTGGAATTAGATGCAATAGTCTATAGTGCGATAATATGCACAAAAGAACTGAAGCCTGTATCGAAATGAACGGCCACCATTTTCAAAATTGTGTTTAAATATTCATATTATGATTATTTTTCAATTTAACTTCTTTCTCTATATTGTACGCTAATGTGCTGTAGACAGTATAATATGCACCGCATAATGAATACGTTCGCATGGATAACTCACTTCGTGAGTAAAAACACTTATTCTTAATACAGTACTGTACTTTGATTAAAGAAAAACCTAATGAAAATTATCAAACTCTGAATCACGATATTTCCTAGTTTACGTAAATGGAATAACTACTTTTCTTCCTTTCTATACCTAGTAGAGTGATTTGTGTTTTACGCCAGTATCATCGGACTCCAATCTTGGAGGGGGAGCAAGCGGTGTTTCCGGTTCTCTAAAGGTATAGACAGGTTAATATTAAAAAATGTTAGTAAAAATAAAATGATGTCCCTGTATTTCGGCATATATAATTTATCCATCTTGAGCAGTTCTAAGTCTATGAATATCATCCACAGTGGTAAATATCAAACTAGATTACATGTTTTAACACCGGATTAGGAGTAGGGTAAACTTCGTTCACCTCCATGTTATATCTCTAGAGATAGTAGGTCCGCTATTGAAATAACATGAGGTGAATGGCTCTGGCTCTTTTATCAATGACGTCAAATAGTTTTAACCTTTTAGCGTATCAGTAGGGTGCGAAAACTCTCTATTTAAATAAAAGAAATCCGTTATATTATAATTCCCACTAAATCTGGTGGTTATTAGATACTGTTCAGAGAGAAAAAACTACCTTCGGAGGTCAGAGCAATTTCCAGGTTTTTTAAGATTTGCATTCCTTGGGTCTAGAGGAAAGCTCTTTAACCCTACCCCACAGGGAACGACATTTTCACTTACACTTCGACGTAATTTCTTATACGCTATTCTATTTTTTAGTGTCTGAATCTTCACTTCAAAACGATAGAATTCTTAACTCGTACATTTTAAAACAGCGTAACTTTACGTAGAAAATAAAGTAAAATGGTGAATTTTTTTTTTATTTATAAGCATTTTATTGCTTTTGAATTTTAAAACACTTCATATGAAATACGAAATAATGTTACTATTAATAAGGCTAAAGATATTCTTCATAGGTATTATCAAATAAAAAATATTTTCATAAGTTCCAATTAAATATAATCACACCATTAACTTTTTTGGTTGTATCTGGTGTCTACTTACAGCTGGAAGCAAGTATCATAATCTTAGACGATCTAATAGATGGTTCTATACTGAGGAGAAGTCGACCATGTTGGCACCATGTTAACAACATTGGAGTGGCTGCTGCAAATGATGCAGTGCTTGTTCAGTGTGCAGTATATCAAGTATTGGAAAAATACGTTATCGATAAACCGTATTATTTGGACACGGTTAAACTGTTCCGTGACGTAAGTTACAATCACATATAGCCTATTAGAATGAAAGTTTAATTAAACAATATGCTAGACTTTTATGAATATTAGTTTCACCTTCCAATTCGAATACTGATTAATAGAGATAGAATATATGCATAAATCATATTTTGCATACAATATTCTGAATACACAGAACGAGAAAAAGTTCACTGGCATGCAATTCCTTTAGTTAACATCGAGGCACTTTCCGAGTCGCATATTTTCTGAATCTTGCATATTATTTTCTAAGAAATATGGAATATAATCTTTTTATTTTTTATTTTATTGGGTTATTTTACGACGCTGTATCAACATCTCAGGTTATTTAGCGTCTGAATGAAATGAAGGTGATAATGCCGGTGAAATGAATCCGGGGTCCAGCACCGAAAGTTACCCAGCATTTGCTCGTATTGGGTTGAGGGAAAACCCCAGAGAAAGACTCAACCAGATAACTTGCCACATGATTACGCGGCCAGACGCGCTGACCGTTACTCCACAGCTGTGGACTGGAATATAATCAAATTTACGACATGGGAACACACTAATTATCCTTGGGAAGTTCATGTAAATTACTTAATTACAAGATCGTCTAGAATACTGTAATTATTAAGAAAATTAAGAACATATTCAGCAAACACTTATGTTAAATCGGTTTATTTGCATATTTACAATCCATTATTAAATATAGAATATTAATTTGGAGGAATAGTAGGCTTACAACATTTATATTACAAAACAAAGACTTCAGAGGAATAACCGTTCACCTCATGAACACTGCAAGTCCATTTTCATACTTAAAAGAATCGTGACTAACTTGCATATATCTTTTCTAAATACTATTATTATTTAAAGATAACAATAATTATTTCTTCTTAGACAAAAATACCGGCTGCCATACGCTAAGTCCCCTTCGGTTGATTTCGTGAGAGCTTAGGTTTACTCGTGAACGAATTTCTTATGCAAGACTCCGCTCTGTTTTTCTTTTGTTTCGTTTGTTGCTTTTCCTGTCTGTAGGTAGATCAAGTGTTAAATAAATAATCTATAACAAAGATAGGCTATATTCAAGGGGTAAATTAGGCGCAAAATAAATATCCCTTGTCTAGTCCTTTTTATAACCAGGCTCTGCCCGATGTGGACTTAAATTCACATTACAGGAGAGGGGTCATTTTTTGTGTGTGAGACTGTACATACTTATAACTAGGCTTGTAAAGTTGGGTACCGATTACAAATGTTGACAGCGGCATGTTTTTTTTTTTTTTTATTATTGGGTTATTTTACGACGCTGAATGAAATGAAGGTGATAATGCCGGAGAAATGAGTCCGGGGTCCAGCACCGAAAGTTACCCAGCATTTGCTCGTATTGGATTGAAGGAAAACCCCGGAAAAAACCTCAACCGGGTAACCTGCCCCTACCGGGATTCGAACCCGGGCCACCTGGTTTCGCGGCCAGACGCGCTGACCGTTACTCCACAGATGTGGACTACAGCGGCATGGTATATAGCTAGTACGAAGACATTGACTTGGTTCTACGATCGATTACACGAATAACAATGTTAACACATACAAAACGGGACAGCTCTAAAAATAACAAATCCTACACAGCATTAAAAGATATATTTTTACGTACATTTCGTTATGTGCAGAAGAGTTATCATACAATTATTTGCGGGTTTGAGTTTCCTTTTTTTCCTTCAGGATTCGTACAGTTCAAGAGTCCACTGGAAGAATGATGGATGTCATTTGGAATACATTTTGCAGGAGAAGCAATTGAAAGTTTGAAATGCTCAGCGCCCAAAGCTTAACTGTGATTTTCCGATCATTACTGGACAATGACTATCAGTGTTAATGCCATATAACTCTCTATGTACATTCTATATGTCTTAAGCTATGCATTGACAGTCTTGGTTAATTTTCGACAAGAAAGTGACATCCATCATTCTTGTAGTGGACTCTTCAATTATAACGTACAACAACATACATCTTCAGTGCCTTAAACGTGAATCTTCTCCGATTATTACGAAAACAATTTCTCTGTATATAATATCGCTTGTTACCTCGTACGTCTGTATTACATAATTTACATGTAATTTTCCCGCCATTCACTTCAACACACTCACCATATTTTGCTGCAAAAATATGCGTCTGAGAATGTTTAAACTTCGACATTATTATTCAGCAGGTATACTGTTTACGCATGCTACAGCTTACTCATTGGTGACGGATTGTAAATTGGACAGTTTTTGGGCTCATGTTCGGTTCCCGTGGCACGATCCCACGTGAAACTTTAAATCAACTTAAACAATATAACATTTCTGATGCAACGATTGATAGGATCTCACGTGTTAAAATCATCCTTAGCTATAATTAGTAATCATTCGTACCCAACAAAATTTTTATTGTAAATTATTTCGTACGTTTTCTTATCTTAATCATTTTTCTTTTTCTTTCCAAGTGTCACAAAATTGTTTTGTTTACTTATTATTCTTTATGAATTGATTAGTAGGCCGATCTATCGAACCCTTATTTAGGGCGGCTTTTGTTTCTACAAATTATCTATCTGAAACCACCGTAACGCACCCTATTGGTATCAGACATAACAAGCCTAATTATAACACAAGGCAAGATCTGTGTAATATACCCAAATTTAGACTAAACAAATCAATGCAGAATTATGAATTTATATCGTATAATGTATACACCAAATTTTCTAAATAATATTTCACTTAGACAGGAATGGTCTTCGAAAAATTAGCTAAATGAAAAGTCTATTTATCACATTGATTATTTTTAAATCTTAGTTATATAAATATTAATTTATGTTTGTAATCATATTGCTCATATACAGTACTTGAAAACCTATTTTATTGCATACAATTGACTAAAATCAAGATACATTATTGTGCTCACAAATTTGTGTATAATAATAAATAAATGAGGAGAGTTTTTACAAAACTTAACATCTACAAAAATCAAACTATTCAGTAGACATTTTTTTAATTAACTCCAAATTCAAGCACAGTATTTTAACAGGAAATAAATATTTTCTGAAAAGAGGTTAATAGAAATAGATTATGATATTATACATATTATTTTATAAGCACCATTCCTAAATATACCCTGAAAGTAACAAATTTAAACAAAAGTCAACATCTAAAAAACTTTTCACCACTTTCAAATGTTTTACTAATATTTTCAATTTAAAATTCTGTATATGTAGCTAGTTGGCGATGTATGCAATGCAGAGGGGATAGGAACTGGCCATCCTATCCCATTAACTCCTGGTCTAGTTGCCTCATAAGTGGTGCCTTCCTGTTGTTTGTGAGGTTCAGACCTGTCTTCGGACAGTTGACCACACAACAAACAATATACCATTATTAACTGAGAAACAGGTAAATTCAATTGAAGAAGATTAACCCCAAATGAAATGCCATCTAGATGTTGTGTTAAAACAAATTGGCAGTAGATGTTAAGTTTTGTGAAAACTCTAGCAATTTATCGACATTTTACGCCGGTAGTTATTAAGTTTAGCTAAATTTCGGCCACGTCAATGAATTCATCGGGTGCTTAAACATATTATGGATACACCAATATTTCAAAATTCAAAATTTTGTAGATGTTAAGTTTTGTGAAAATGCCCCTGAAATAAAATATTCTTAGTCATAATTTTTGGTCGAGTCTTGGCAAAAATTGTCGGATTGCACATAGTTCACTTGCCATATATGGGTAATTTATATTCATAATTTTTCAGACTATATTCAAACTTTCTCTCGGTCAACTGTTAGACGACAATGTCGCAAAGAAAGGAGAAAGAAGAGTTCCCGATTTAAACACATACACAATGGAGCGCTATCGTACCATAGTTAAATACAAAACAAGCTCTTATACATGTTGTTTTCCATTTACCCTCGCTACATATATGGTAAGTACTATCATCAACATATTTCTGTAATTTCTTTTTCAAATAATATGCTAATAACGTCACGCTTATTAATAATAGAGATTTCCCTGCTTTTATTCATTTAACTATGTGTGAGTGAAATTTGTTCGTCACATTACCATATTTGGAATACATTTATAACACTAGAAATGAAATATTTAAATATCTTGTATACTCTCAAGATGTATGTCGATGTTAGTAATGTTTCAACTTAAATATGAAAAACATACAAGTTAGTTACTATTATACTATCGTATATATACTGTATATATTTTAACATAATACATCCACAGATATATGCTGAGTTGTAAGAAAATTTTTGGTATTTACCCCTTAACGGTGTTCCAAGTATAGTGCGGTCAGTTTAAAAATCCCGAAACATTTCTCGGCTGGTTGGCGGCCCGAGTGCCTTGCAATCGCCGGCATTCTCCTCCATGAAAGCGTGGCGTTCTTCCCGCCTGCAGCCAATCGCGAGTGTAAATTTCATCGGAGTAGGACAGTTGTGTTGTATAGTAGAGAATGATCCCAATTAGAATAATTTTATCATCGATCTCCATACAATGTTTAATTCTATGCGCACTAATATGATTAATATCTCTTAAAAGGCTTTAAGTTAATTTTAAACTAATATTCTTAAAAGCTATAAATAGAGAGATTAAATTTCTTTAATCCTTAGTAATTAATTTCATTAGAGAGTACAGTACTGTTGTGCAAAGGTAAGATATTTACTGCGCCATTATATATTCTTTTTGAAGACGTGTATCAAGTTAATGATTAGTTAACGAGTCATTAACTGAGATAAATCACGGGTATTGTTTCAAATTAACACAAGAAAGTTATTTAAATAATAAATTTACTAAACCTTAAGTGATAAAATTGTTGAAAGTGTGTAATCAAGATGTAAATTGAAATAAATTTCACTCACTATTTTACTTGAAGGAGCATTATTTATTACTTTTATGAAAAATTATCTACGTTCTGATAAACTATGTTCAACTATCTAGAATTCCAAAGATATCGTCAGTTAATTTGACCTATAAAGACGGCATTGTCGGTGGCTACGTGGTCTAGGGTAAGCAAGGGTGAATAGGGTCAAAATTCATATTTACTCTAATAACTCACATAACTTAACATCAAACCTAAAGTGTGATACTTCTTCAGAAAGATTGAAGTTTTAGCTACACGTTTAAATGTCTATATTAGAATTAACTCTGCAACAATTTAGCATATTTAGAAATTAAACAAAGTACTGCATGACCCTTTTCACCCTAAGCAGTCAGGGTGAATAGGGTCATCAAGAAGGGCGAATGGAAACATTCATACTTTTCATTTTTATTCGTAAACTTTTACAATTTAAAATACTTATGAAGATTCAGATCCACATAAATTATACAGAGTGAGTCATAAGTATGTTTGGAAAACGCGTGAGCGTGCTCCTGGATCTAAAATAAGAACAATTCCTTACATGAATATTTGACGGAAAATGCTTATTTATTGGAGAAATGGTCATGCTTTCTTTTTGTTCTTTTTTGTTGTGTCACAAGTACATGTTAGGAAACTTGTCATTTAACGTTTACAAAAGACGCTCAGTATGTCCCACTCCATTGTTTCACATGCTTGAGCACGAGATACACACGACTGGCGAGTTCGCTCAAACACCATGTTGTCATCACGGTACAATAAAATTTGCATTCATTTTCAACACGTTGCAATAGCTCTTCTGCATTATTTACTGGTGTTGAATAGACGACAGTCTTCAAGTGACCTCAAAGGTAAAAATCTAATAAGGTTAAGTCGGGTAATCTTGGTGGCCAAGGCACTGTACCACCTCACCCAATCAAAACAAAAAACAATGTAGGCCTACTACTGTATTGTATCTGTGTTGTTTGTAAACAAACACTCGTACAAAATCAAAACAAAAACAACACAATATGATCAGATGCTTATGAAAACGAAAATCACTATTTCCGTCAAATTTTCATATAAGGAATTGTTCTTATTTTTTATCTAGGAGCACGCTCATACGTTTTCCAAACATACTTATGGCTCATCTTGTATATTTAATACTAATTACTCATCACAAGCAACAAATGTCCTGTTTTAATTATTCAATGAACATCTTCCACAAATAAATCTCTTCTTACTCTCAGCTCTAACACAATTTTCATGGTACCACTCATTCCCCTTTCCCATGCATTGTACCCAGTTTCCGAGCTTTAAAGAAACAGGATCACTCTATTTAACATTGCAAAAACCACATCCAGTGTCATATTCACATGATGATTCATCTCATAATGATGATGATGATGATGATGATGATGATGATGATGATGATGATGGGCACCTTTTTGAACATCGAACATTCAGTTCAAATCCACAAGCTGAAAGTTTAGGCCTAAGTATTCTATTTGGAAATTGCTTTTATTGGTCAACTGAGAACACGGTTTGTCCTCCCCTATTCTTTACCTGTTGGTTGACCTCATTTTCCAGACGTCTTTGTAGGCAGTAATGTGGTACATTGAAGACCTTCGTGCTTCACGATAAGCTTTTATTGCGCTCTACATACACTCCTCCAATCATGAAGACTGCGTCTTCCTTCTGTATTTCCCTATTTAGGGCAAATATCAACCATATTTCAGTGAAATCAGTTAAAAATATTCTGCCCCTTTTCACCCTTAAAATAGTGACCCGAATCACTCAAAGAGCAGTAATATTTTGCATCGTAAGGTTTGCCATAATGATTGGTCTTAGAAGCTCAACATATGGGTAACCTATCATTTAAGAGACCACTTTCAACTTAATTACTAAATCATATAATAGTCACAATAATAACTGGTAAAACGCAGATTATATAAACACTACAATTCAAGAAACTAAATAAAATATTGCTACTTATCGTTACAATAGCAATGTTCTACCTCAAACACCGCACCGAAAACAATAGTTATATTGCTTTCCCGCCTTTCTGCATTGAAGAAGTTCCCAAATTCAACGCTAGCTAGCGCACAATCTTTGCTCTTTGGCTTACAGAGCGGTGTTTTCAAAACTGACCCGAGTCATCTGGTGACCCGTTTCACCCTTGTTTACCCTATGGCGCACTCCCCTTAGACGGTGCGGTTCGAATGTTAGTGGTTTCGAATCACGCCTCGGGCACGGATGGATGTTCTTCGCTAATGTTTTGTTCTCTGTGTCTGTGAAACCCCCCTACGCTCTGCTGACTCCATATCAGCGGATATCTACATATGTGTTGGTGTCTAGTGTGTGTAGGCCATAGAATATGTCCTCTTCCCTAAAGGTATTGGATGTTAAGTCCTACAATAGGATATTAAACGAAAATGAAAAACATAAAATATATTAAATCGGAAGTTATCTTGGATTAGTGTTTATACGTACAATCAAAAAAATCTAAGTTTAGCTTAATTGATTTCAGTTTAATTGCATTATACAAAACTGACTCTAAAAATTTACGTTTTGTCAGCAGCTATAATAAGCTGCCAACTTAAAGACGTGAAGTATGAATTCTTCGTATTTCGAAATGGAATAGAAAGTATTAGATTCACATTTAAGTAAAAGTGATGAAATGAATGGTATATTGTGGCTCTACTTGTCTACGAAATTTTATATTTACAAAAAACTTAGCTCACATTATTTTATTACTACAGTTGGTCAATTATGGCAGAGTCCGTACATGTACTAGAGAGCGCAATCAGCTTGTCGGCCGACATTGTTAAGGCTCATTCACAATGAAAATTAAACATAACGTAAACATTAACATAAGCACATAAACATATGCCACAAACTTAAGTAGTCAAGGCCCATTCACAATGAAAATTAAACATAACGTAAACATAACACGTGTGTGGAAACAAAGATACCGAATCAACAAAACTACAGAATCTATTACATAAAAATGGAGAATTGCACAATGACTGACGATGTAGCTACTCAATTTATGTTTCTAATAACTACAATGGCATCAGTATATGGCTTTCAATACTTGAAATCAAAGAAACGGAGATGTAAAATAATCAACTTTTCGTCATATGATTCCATGTTGCGCGCCTAGCTATCATCACGGCCAATAGATCAAAACACTGCCTGTAGGCAAAGCCCATGAGATGTTAAACAAAAAGTGAAAACACGCTTTCCGCTTGTGTACTGTTTCCAAATCGCATAAACATAAGCATGAAAGTTTGGAGTTTGCAAACTTTCATGTTAACGTCTTATGATTAAGATTAAGTTTATGCTTATGTAATTGAGGAGTTGAATGCAATAAGGGCCCTCGGGAGGTTTGGCCCTTTTTGCGTTCAACGGCTTTTTAGATTCTTTATACTTTGGTTGATATGCCTACTAAGTTTGGTTATAATATTTTAACAACTGAGGTCAGGAGAGGCTTGAGAGTGAACGATTGTTTACTCTCACTTTCGGTATCTTCTACAGCTGGTGTTGTGTTATGTGAAAAAACTCAAGTTCTTGGCTAAAAATAGTTTAGTATATATCAAAAGGGTGATAATTATTTATTTATGAAGATTTTTAATAAATATTATTAAGATTAGCCCTGAATAATGAGTACAGAACATATTGCATACTCTTCGAGTGATGGAGAAATTGACTCAGAAGATAGTCAGGAGCCTGGGCCTAGGAAACAGAATCAGAAAATCGAAAGGAAACGAAAACGAAATAGGGGCTCATCATATTTGAATACAAGTGGCAATTTGTAAGAAGTAGGTAAATCTTTTCAACTTGTTAGTAAGTGTTGTGCTAAGAAATATTTTGAAAGAGTTCATAACCAGGTTCATCGTTTTAATTGTTTCTATGATTGTGGTTAAAAATTTGAACAAGATGTTTATTTAGTTGCTTGTATGACATCACAGCCTATAAAACGGGCTACAGTCGACAAAAACAGCACTTTCCTGGGTTTATTCTGTTAAATCTAGTGGACAAACAGTTGTAACATGCCAAAAGTTTGTGTTGGATCTCTATAAAATATAAAGAAAGAGGATTCGTGTGATTCAAAAAAAGGCTTTAGAGGGCAATTCGTTCAAGGACATGAGAGGTCGTCACAACAACCGTACAAATAAGGTTCAAAGCAGTGTTTGGGATTTAGCAAAAGAATACTTGGAATCACTACCACACAAATCATCTCATTATTCAAGGGAGAAATCAAGTAAGAAGTATTTTGAAAATCCTAACCTAAACATTAAAATCTTATTTGAACTTTTTCAAAACTTACTTCAAGGAACATACTGGATTAGGGGAGAGTCGGGTAATATCGGACAGTGAGTTTCTTTCATCTACCACACTATGAGAGTACCTGATTGACATGGTTACGTTTCTGTGATGTCGCATAGAGAAACGTAACCATGTCATTCAGGTACTACCATATGGTGGTAGATGAAAGAAACGCACTGTCCGATACTACCCGACTCTCCCCTATCGCTGAAAATTGGCTACAGGTGCTACTTCAACTTTTTGAAGACTTGTAAATTTTCATTCAAAACTCCAAGAATGGACGTTTGTGATTTTTGTACCGAGTGTTTAGTGAAATTAAAAAGCAATCCAAATGATCCGTGTAAAATAACTTATGCTTTACATCAAAGGAAGATTGAAGCGTACAAGAAAATAAAGAAACGATACATTGGGAAATGTCAGAAAGCTGTGAGCACGGTTTTAGGTTGGAATTCGATTACGCTCAAAACCTCCCTCTGCCAAAACTCAGCGTAAAATCACAGTTTTATAAGAGGCTACTCTGGCTATATCTTTTCAACGTACACTGCCATAATGATGGTAAAATCAGTTTTTATTACTTTTTAGAAACTGAGGGTAAAAAAAGACCCATCAAGTGTAGGTTCTTTCGTTCATGATTTCTTGATGTGCAAAAGAAAGGACGAGGGGTACATACCGACTGAAATAGTTTTGTTTTTGATGCAGCAAGAGGTCAGAACAAAAATAGTGTATTTATGGCTTTGTGTTCATGGATTTCTGTGACTTTTAATGTTCCTGTTCTTCATGTATTGCCTGTAAGGGGGCACTCCTACAATCAGTGCGATCACAACTTTGGACTCTACAGTCAAAAATTGAAAAGGATTGAAAATGTGTATACTGCATCACAATACATAGACTTTTTTTTAAGAAATGCAGGCAAAATCCATTTCCATTTAATGTTATAGATGGTTCCAAAATAATAAGAAACTGGAATGAGGGCCTCAGTGCAGCTTTTGGTAGGATTAAACCAAGATCAAAATCAACCCCTTTTAGACTTCAGTCATATTGCAGACTATCTTATACATCATTGGGCACAGTTTCGGGTTCACCTAAATATGTTGGTTACTATACACCATTCCAATTTGCGAAAAGTTGCAAACTACTACCACGTGCAGCTACTGGTGTTAAGAGAGCAAACTAAACCATATTCGAAGTTTGTTTCGCTTCCTAGATGAATCGTCTCGAATGTTGTATGAAAAAGTCCTTACAAAGACTCCTCAACAAAATGATGATGAGGAAGATGAAGAAGAAGAAACTGAAGAAGACAATGAAGATGATTAGACAAGTGAAGAAAGAGAAATGAATGTTAGACTATTATTTTTATAAGGCAGTGAACATTAGTAACATAATATGAGTAATAACATATTATGTTTACATGTTTTATTAATATGTAGCCTATGTTAACTTTCTCAAGTTCAATACACATTATTTCAAGACGAACAGTTTGTAATTTTATTCTTGCTTATTATTTTTAAATGTTAAGATAGAATATATATTATATATTTATATATATTTATCATTATATATATTTATATTTATATTAATATATTTATCATTACCGGTCTGTAGGACTGTTGAACGCAAAAAGGGCCCTTGAAATGTTATAACTAAATTCATTTTTCACATACTTATAAAGATGTTAACACCCAAATTGAGGTATAACCCTGCCAAAAATGACCAAAAGAGCTAAAAAAAAATATTAGTGTTACTATGGAGCATGTCACAACATTTCTATGGCAATTTGACAACTTTGAAGGTCATTATCTCAAAACTGCTGTTTGTAGGTTGCGCCCTTATTGCATTCAACTCCTCAATTTTTTATTTTTATAATAAAAACTTCTAGTAATTTACTTATTAATTTTACAACAAAACCTTATAGTAAGCTTTGATTCCATGTATGTAAGGAGCCATATAAGTGGAAGTGACTTAAGAATAATGTCAATTGTAGTGCAAGCTACTTTTTATATAAAGCGGTTCAATATTTTAATAAAATAATTAATAAAATGCAAACCACGTATCATAGGCGGATACAATTTTGTACACTTGTCACTATTCAGCAGATATACCAGTTATCAAAATTTGGTGAATCTAGCTTCGCAAGTATAGTAGTTATTGATTTCACTGTTGTGAACTCTTAAACTAATGAACTTCGAGAAATTTCAGTATAGTGTCCCCTTATATGCCGAAGTCGGAGAGTTTGCACGAGGAATGCAGTTGGAAATGTTTAGATTTATTGTTATTTTATTTACAGCATTGTTGTTTTCATTTGTTACTTGTAATTTATTAAGTTCATAATTAGGAATGCTGTTTGAGATATAATACCTATAACTGTGACGTAGATGGGAGGATAATATTAAAATGGTTTATGAAGGAGTGTATTGAACACTTAAATGTGTATTTATGCTGTAATAATTACTAAATGAAGTTTTTATGCATTAGTATGTTGACTGACAATAATGTTCTAAAATGTAAGAAGATCCTTTAGTAGTTTTTGCCCTTCAAATTAAAGAAATCTGAGTTTTCCTTTAAATATTCCTATCCCACGCGTGTTGAAAAGGAATAACAATGGCGGCCGACTCGGTGATTGCGCTACTCTGGTATATCCACGGACTCTGGGATGACGTTGGCCGGTTCGGTACGTCCACCTTGCTCGCGCGGTTCAGCTGCAGCCGACTGCTCCCTCGAAGCCGGTGTCGATTTGTCGGGTTGGCCGTCAGATGCCACTAGGTGTTGGTGCGCGTTCTCTAGTTGATCTTCTGGGTCGGGAGATGGCGCTACTTGTCTCATCAACCCAGAGCAGTGTATATTAGAGAGTACCGCATTCTCGGCGGCGGCGGCCATATTTACTCCTTGCTCGGCACATAAGCATAAGCAGTAATGTTAGAAGGAAGGTCATTAAAGCCGATATCATACATGCTGTTGTGGTTTATTGAATACAGGAGACAAGGATTAATAAACATTAATGTCATAGTGAAATGACTCATTACAGATAACACTTTATTATTTATGTTATGTCCATTTCAATAGGGATAACAGCAGCAAATTTCTACTGCAATTCTCATATCAACACTTAGACTACAACATTTAGCAGATTGTTGTAGTGCATTTGCTATAACAGACAATTTTCTTAACAATAAATATATTCTAGTCCTAAAATACAGTGATAGGACGTTTTGAAAAATATTATAACATGTTGGGAACGTAAAAGTTGAAGTGTTAATGTATAAAAACTTCAAATCCTTTAATTTCAACTCATTTTCTACCAACGTTTCACATTTTTCTGCATATAGAATTATATTAAATACGAATTTACAAGAGTATACAAGTGACATTACCTTATACGACTTGAGAGTCACTAATGTACTAATAAAATTTATAGATTCATCCCTGTTATAAGTTATTACACTTGAAAAACAGTTTTCACAAATACTTATTTTGTTTTATTTTGAACAAAACTGTTCCCAAAAAATAGTAAAGAGCTTGTTATTCACACAAGTCACTATATTTTCAGCAGTGGCGTATACTGGTTAAAGGGTTTGGGCTACCGCTGACCCTGTTATTACACAAAATATATCTAACAATTACTTTAATTTTAATTACTATGGTAAAACTAATAATACAAAATTATTACATTATGTTATATTATAAACTTTTTCTTTGTAATTTCCTTGGGCTACCGCCGGCAGCCCCGGTAGCCCGCAAAATACGCCCCTGATTTTCAGTTAAATTACAATTTAGCCTGTATCAATTTCCTTTTACTAACATTAATCTTAACTAGACCTTTCTGTCTCGGATTTTGCTTACATCTGTACCTAGAAACTCAACTAATTGTTCAGAATCGCAAACTGCATAATTTCCATATTTCGCTTTTGAGAAAAACTGAGAAATCGTAATGCAGTTTTGAATTATTTTGCATCCGGGATTGGATTTATGGAGCGGACAATAGAAAATTTTCTAACGCATTCTGCATGCATCTATCTGGCATAAGATATTTGAAGTTCGCATTATTAAGACAATTTTCTTGAAAATGAAGAACTCTTTTTGTTACCAATATTATACCAGTTTGGGATGGCTTCCAAGTCCCCTTTTGCCCACCATGTTGTTTTCAATTATAAATATTTTGTCATTACTTACTTATGGCTTTTAAGGAACCCGAAGGTTCATTGCCGCCCTCACATAAGCCCGCCATCGGTCCCTATCCTGTGCAAGATTAATCCAGTTTCTTTCATCATATCCCACCTCCCTCAAATCCATTTTAATATTATCCTCCCATCTACGGCCTTCCCAAATGCCTTTTTTCCTCCGGCTTCCCAACTACCACTCTATATGCATTTCTGGATTCGCCCATACGTGCTACAAGTCCTGCCCATCACAAACGTCTGGATTTAGTGTTCCTAATTATGTCAGATGAAGAATACAATGCGTGCAGTTCTGTGTTGTGTAACTTTCTCCATTCTCTTGTGATATCATCCCTCTTAGTCCCAAATATTTTCCTAATTACCTTATTCTCATACACTCTTAACCCTCTGCTGGACACGTTCAAAATGTTGCGTGTATTGGCAAATGGGTCATGGAGTCTCAAAGAGATCTCACATGCACAGCGAAGGGCTAATCCTGTTCCTCTCTCAAAGTGAGAGTCCAAGTTTCACAACCATACAGGACAGATAATATAACTGTTTTATAAATTCTAACTTTAAGATTTTTTAATAGCAGACTAGATGACAAAATCTTATCAGCCGAATAACAAACATTTCCTATACTTATTCTGCCTTTCATTTCCTCCCGAGTGTCATTTATATTTGTTACTGTTGCTCCAAGATATATGAATTTTTCTACCTCTTCGAAGGATAAATTTCCAATTTTTATATTTCCACTTCGTATAATATTCTGGTCACGAGACATAATCACATACTTTGTCTTTTCGGGATTTACTTCCAAACCTATCGCTTTACTTGCTTCAAGTAAAATTTCCGTGTTTTCCCTAACAGTTTGTGGATTTTCTCCTAGCATATTCATGTCATCCGCATAGACAAGAGGCTGTAACCCGTTCAATTCCAAACCCTCTCTGTTATCTTGAACTTTCCTAATGGCATATTCTAGAGCGAACTTAAGATGTAAATGTGACAGTGCATCTCCTTGCTTTAGCCCGCAGTGAAAATATTGTCGTTGAGAAAATTAATCATTGAAGTATATTCCTCATCTTGTTTGTGACCTAATGCTAATTTTGTATAACAAAAATTGATTAAACATTGATTAACTGCACAACAACACGGCATTCTTCAAGATAACGATGAAATATCACACTAGAAACATGTGTTCCTACGCAAGTCTTGCGGTGTACTGAGTCTCCGCAGGAGTAAATATGGC
>JAJSOF020000021.1:11442702-11462655 GCA_025594305.2 Periplaneta americana | reverse complement strand
GTAGTAGTGTTGTTTCTGACCTGTTCCCCATCGAGAAATAGCACCGCACTCCACTGGTATGCTGTCTATCTCTCCCTGCTGCACGACGGTGTACATGGGACGGCACCGCGCACCCGTTGCACATTTCAGCGAGTGCTGACGACCACTGCACTAGACATTCTAAATTGGAAAAAATTCGAAACACAACCATTAGACAAGAAATGGGAATTAATAGTACATTGTTAGATTTCGTTAGCTATAAGCAATTAGAATGGTATGGCCACGTACGTACAATGCCAGAAACAAGATTGCCCATACAGATTTTGGAATGGATTCCACCAGGAAGAGGAAAGAGGGGAAGACCAAGGAAAACCTGGATGGACGATATAAGAAGTGGAATGAAGGAGAGAGGCTTGGAAGAACGGGATTGGGAGGCAAGAGAAGAATGGAGGAAGAAGATAATATTTTAAATACTTTGGATACAGGAAGATGTAGTTTACATTGTAACCCTGTTAATAAATATATTATTATTATTATTATCATCATCATCGTTATCATCATCATCATTACACATTTATTGAAGTGGTGTAACTGTAGAATTGAAACTATATTAATAATGCACATACAATGTCAAAAACTTGCATTTTAAATTTAGTTTAAAGTGCACATTCACTATAATCAGGCCGTGTCTCAAAGCTACATTTTCAGCTGAAGTAAACTAGATTGTTGACTAAATAGCCGGATGTGACATCAGAAGTTACGATCCAAAGCTACGTAGTGAATAGCAATTAAGTCTGTAGAACAACCCATCACCGTAAAAACAGCTTGTTACGAATCCCTTACTTTTTAACTTCGCTCTAGAATATGCCATTAGGAAAGTTCAGGATAACAGGCAGGTTTTGGAATTGAACGGGTTACATCAGCTTCTTGTCTATGCAGATGACGTGAATATGTTAGGAGAAAATACACAAACGATTAGGGAAAACACGGAAATTTTACTTGAAGCAAGTAAAGCGATCGGTTTGGAAGTAAATCCCGAAAAGACAAAGTATATGATTATGTCTCGTGACCAGAATATTGTACGAAATGGAAATATAAAAATTGAAGATTTATCCTTCGAAGAGGTGGAAAAATTCAAATATCTTGGAGCAACAGTAACAAATATAAATGACATTCGGGAGGAAATTAAACGCAGAATAAATATGAGAAATGCGTGTTATTATTCGGTTGAGAAGCTCTTATCATCCAGTCTGCTGTCCAAAAATTTGAAAGTTAGAATTTATAAAACAATTATATTACCGGTTCTTCTGTATGGTTGTGAAACTTGGACTCTCACTCCGAGAGAGGAACATAGGTTAAGGGTGTTTGAGAATAAGGTGCTTAGGACAATATTTGGGGCTATGCGGGATGAAGTTACAGGAGAATGGAGAAAGTTACACAACATAGAACTGCACGCATTGTATTCTTCACCTGACATAATTAGGAACTTAAAATCCAGACGTTTGATATGGGCAGGGCATGTAGCACGTATGGGCGAATCCAGAAATGTATATAGAGTGTTAGTTGGGAGACCGGAGGGAAAGACCTTTAGGGAGGCCGAGACGTAGATGGGAAGATAATATTAAAATGGATTTGAGGGAGGTGGGATATGATGATAGAGACTGGATTAATCTTGCACAGGATAGGGACCGATGGCGGGCTTATGTGAGGGCGGCAATGAACCTTCGGGTTCCTTAAAAGCCATTTGTAAGTAAGTAAGTAAGTAAGTTTGTAAGTAGCTAGCAAACGAAAATGCTTGAATTAATCGTTGACTTGTATACTAAAACAAACATGGGTACCTCTTTAACAATTGGAGGTTATGAAATCTGATGCTTTGGAAATAAAATGTGAGTTCAATGTAGGATAAACACGTTAACTTGAAACACTGACATTGTTGGTATCTGCGTTACGTTTTTTTAATACTGTAATATATCAGGCTCTTATCTTATTCATATATATTTCGATTGTTGATAGCTAAACGTAATTTTCTAGTATCTGAGGAAATTACCATTCAGTTCATAAACCTGAGAATCAAGTTTCATGAACAGTTTACTGGAAAACAGTTTATAAACACAGAATTAAAATTTCCAAAAATTAACAGCTGATAACTCGTAATTAAACTGCATTAGGTCATTGCATTCTTAATTTAGTCCTATACCGTAATTTCATGGCTTTCAGAAAAATAGTCTATGAAGAAGGTCATGATTCTATTAAAGCATACATGTTCAAATCTCTCTAGTGTGTAGTTTACAAGTCAGCCAGCTGCTATTCACTAAGGTGTAGTATAGCAAGTATAGACTTGAGTTTTGACACACGGTCTCAGTAAGTCTACTATGAACTTTTATAAACTCTTTAGAAGAATAAAAAACAAAACAAAATAACCCATGGTACGATGCAAATGTTAATATATTTTAATAGTATCTAATAGTTAACACACGTAATGATATAAAATCTAGTATTCAATTGTTCTGTTCGGTTTGATGGCTATGTTCCATTTTAAAGGCTACAAAATTTTGTATAATCATTTGGTTCTAGGGGAAAGCTGTAGCTTCATTTCTGCTTCTGCATTTAGCCTATTTCGGTAATTTGTTTTGGTCAATGTTACTTATGTCCCACCCACTATAGACACATAGGCCAATTTTACACATATTTAGTATAACTTGTTGCTTCTTTGACAGGTTAGGTTTGGTTAGTTCAGGTTTTTGTTATAGCCTACCTTGCATATACGATTATAGCGCAACATTGACAGTGATAAAAGTGAAATAGCCTATTCGTTCAGTGGGTGTTGGATACTCTACATTCACCTTTGTTTTCAGGATAAATACGCATAGAATCCAGATATGAATCTTATAAATATTATATTTATTTTTTAGATCTTTAATAATATTAATGATATTAATAATAAAGAAATGTAATAATTAATACCTTATTTTGTAATTATATAATAATAATAATAATAATAATAATAATAATAAGTGGCGATTTTGAATTCATTTTTGAAAATTCCAGTAAGTCGAATACGAATTAAAAAAGAATGGTATTCAATCATATCACTTATTTTAATGTCAATTATGCAATTATTAATTTACATTAACATTGTTAACGTTTTCGCCATTCAGTACATGACATCTTCAGACATTGATATAATTAGATATATCTTGTGAAAAAATACACTGCATTAAAATTGTAGTGAAGATTTTTACATAATATTGAAGTATGGATTGTTGATGTCGAAATTAAAAAAAAAAAAAATAACGTTAACGAACGGTGAAACACTTAAGTGTACCAATTAAAATCAAAATTTCAAAAATCCATATGGAGAGTCCACTGCAAGAATGATGGATGTCATTTGGAATACATTTTTCAGGAGAAGCAATTGAAAGTTTGAAATGCTTAGTGCTCAAAGCTTAACTGTGATTTTACGACCATTACTGGACAATGATTATCAGTGTTAATGCCATATAACTCTCTATTACATTCTATATGTCTTAAGCTATGCATTGACAGTCTTGGTTCATTTTCGACAAGAAAGTGACATCCATCATTCTTGCAGTGGACTCTTCATATTTAATCGGAGTTAAGTAATGGTATCATATTACGCTAAAATAAATGTGCAGGAATACTGTTAATAAAATGTGTATATCACTTGTATTACCTTTTAAGTTATAATGTAAATTTATAATTGTATAATTTACATTGAAATAAGTCATATGATTGCATATCATTCTTTTTTAATTATTGGTGATGTTTCATATTTTTATTGATTCGTATTTTCGTGAATTTGCATTCATTTTACACTATTCTTCAAATTTAATATACTATTTAAATACAATTTACGATTCACAGAATTACAAACTTTCAGAAACGCTGCATTATACGATTTATTTTGTTTATATGTGTTGCTAAGGAAGGATAATCATAAAACAATGTACTAATATATTAAAACCGAAAAACCTCAATGTCTTCAGTAATTTTTAAATTGTGTCGCGCATTCGGTAGTATTTTTAAATGTGCCTATCCAGTCGAGGCTTAATTATCAGCCCCCAATATACACATTTAGGCTATTCCTAGAATCGTTGTTGACGCTACAAAACGTAAATGATTTTATTCCCTACTTACTATTGCAGTTTTCAAGCAGAAACCGTAATAAAACTTAGAAAGCTTACTTCAGTGGGAAGAGGTTCATTCTTGTTGTCCCATGGGAATCGAACCGAGCTCTTCAATACACATACTCTCCATAAAACGCTAACTTTGCTTGATTTCACTGAAATCACATATCATCATGGCGGTCCAATATGTCATTTTCATTATTGAAGACGGCATTGTTACTCGCTGAGCGATGAACGCGAATTCCACAGAGAATGAAAAAATGGAACTCGCATCAGTGAGTAGAAGATGTAGGTAGCGTATAGAGAATATTCGCTGATGTAGGTAAGAAAAAATTGATAGTACTTGGTTTGAGAACTTTCGAACTAATGTTAAATATAGTCAACCAGCCGGGAGGGGATTTAAATATTGTGGTTTTTAATTTTATATTTAAAACGCATTTTTAAAGGTAGGCGTCCACTTACCGGAATTGATCAGTACACCGCCTTCGGATTTTTATTGTTTGCATTATTTTAAATGGAGCGTCGCTCTCTTGGCCGTACCGTCTCTGTCCGCATGACTGGATTCCGTTCAGAATTCTTGCCAGATAATTTATTGTAAGTATTTCAACTCATAGCTCGTTAATTCTTATAGTAACACAACTTCCTTCACTACTAGAACCTTTGGATTTGAATGTTAACAGTTGTTAAAACATCAAAAATAATTTTAGGAGTCTGGAAATATTCTTGCCGTGAGTGGAGTTTTATCTTCATCCTACGGGACTTCGTACTTCATCCTTGTCTTGCTTTCAGACATTCAAATAAAGAAAATCTCATCCAGAGAATTGGCGTCTGGAAAGGTTCCCAAAATGTTGGCTGCGTTTCCACGTTGGATGGCTATTCCTATTCGTTGCCGTAGGTAATTGGTAACAGTCACCAAACTTCTACCATTTATTCTAAACAGATTTCCATACGGTCAAAGATCGAAATATAGAATGTCATGGCAAATTATATCGATTGCAAGACCTCTAATCGCGGTAATATTGAAGGTATATACTATTTTATTAAGTTCAACAGTATAAAGAGGTTTATGAAATTAGAATAGCAATATAAAATGGAAAAAGAACGTATGGGATGAGGTTGGAAAATAAAACATTAACCAGGTATGTCCTTATTTTAATTAAGTTACAGAGCTATTCGTTTTATTTCCAGGTTCAGTTCGGAACACTACAATGAAATAATGCGCTCTCGCGGTAAATTACAACACTGTTTGATGATTCATTCGGAAATGTGGACAAGTGAGTGATACTATAATAAAAATCCGAACACAACGAACGAATTTTCATTATTCGATGTAAACTCCACTCCCGGCCACAAGCTTTTGCTTCATCGGGAGTGCGAATCAAAAGAGTACCATTATTATGATCGTTCAAATACATTATTTTTTTTTTTCCGGTAAGTGAACGTCTACCTTAAGTTTCGTGAAGAAATTCATATAACGTACATTTTATGATGCAGTTATGTATTGCTTTCATGTTATACTTGATTTTAATCGGTATAAAAATCACAAATCTTCACTTTTTCCGATTATATTAATTTTACTACTTACTGCACCATTGACCAATAGCAGTTCTCCGTTATTTCTCTCTGTATTGACTTACTTGCTTTTAAGGAACCCGGAGGTTCATTGCCGCCCTCACATAAGCCCGCCATTGGTCCCTATCCTCAGCAAGATTAATCCATTCTCTATCATCATATCCCACCTCCCTCTAATACATTTTAATATTATCTTCCCATCTACAACTCGGCCTCCCTAAAGATCTTTTTCCTCCAGCCTCCCAACTGACACTCTGTATGCATTTCTGGATTCTCCCATACGTGCTACATGCCCTGTCCATCTCAAACGTCTGGATTTAATGTTCCTAATTATGTCAGGTGAAGAATACAATGCGTGCAGTTCTGTGTTGTGTAACTTTCTCCATTCTCCTGTAACTTCGTCCCTCTTAGCCCCAAATATTTTCCTAAGAACCTTATTCTCAAATATCCTTAACCTATGTTTCTCTCTCAAAGTGAGAGTCCAAGCTTCACAACCATAAAGAACAACCGGTAATATAACTGTTTTGTAAATTCTAACTTTCATAAGCCTCTCTGTATTGACTACTTTTATAAATTCATCAAATTATTTCATATTTTAAGTAGGATGGACAACGTTTTCTCCACTATGTGTATAAGTTCTTCTTGCTAGGTTTATAGCCATAGGTCTGTCGAATATGTCTTCATCAAAGGCTTTGTATTTAGCGACATTTGTCATCGTTTGACGGTGTGCAATAACATCATCTTAATTGTGATTTTTTTCTTTACCTAAAAGAATGCCATCTTTCGTAGTTGATATTAGTTTTGCATTGTAAGGTTTCACTGTGCACCACCACGCTTCTTGCTGAAAAATGCAATGGAATTGGACTTAACATATCCCCTAGTGTCATTGTGATTTATTGTCGCATGTAGTAGAAATAGGGAGAGAAAGATGTGAGGGTTGGACTGACCGCGATGGACAATTGCGCTGCTGGATAAACAAAATATTGGCAGTTGCCCAACTTCGTAACAATTTCTGGGTATCTGAAAGGAGGTGTAATATTTTCAGTATATAATTTCTGACTGAAAGAGGCAGACTATTTTTGGTATACAGTTTCTTGGTGTCTGAAAGAAGGTATAATATTTTTGGTATAGGCATACATTTTCCGAATGTTTGAAAGAATGTAAAATATTTTTGGTGTACAGTTTTTGAGTGTTTGAAACAATGTAGCATAATTTTGGTGTACAATTTATGAGTGTTTGAAAGAGGCAGAATATTTTTGGTATACAGTTTCTGAATGTCTGAAAGATGGTATAATATTTTTTGGTGTAGACTTAGGCCTACATTTTCTGAATGTTTAAACTAATGTAAAATATTTTTGGTGTATAGTTTCTGAGTGTTTGAAAAAAAAGTAGCATCATTTTGGTGTACAATTTATGAGTGTTTGAAAGAGGTAGAATATTTTTGGTATACAGATTCTGAGTGTCTGAAAGAAGGTGTAATATTTTTGGTGTAGACATAGGCCTACATTTTCTGAATGTTTAAAATAATGTAACATATTTTTGGTGTACAGTTTCTGAGTGTTTGAAAAAAAAAAGTAGCATAATTTTGGAGTGCAATTTATGAGTGTTTGAAAGAGGCAGAATATTTTTGGTGTACAGTTTCTGAGTGTCTGAAAGAAGGTATAATATTTTTTTTGGTGTAGACATAGGCCTACATTTTCTGACTGTTTAAAATAATGTAACATATTTTTGGTGTACAGTTTCTAAGTGTTTGAAGAATGTAGTATAATTTTTATGTACAATTTCTGAGCGTTTGAAAGAGGTAGAACATTTTTCGTATATAGTTTCAGGATGTTTGAAAGGACGCACAGCATTCTTGATGTAGGTCTACAGTTTACGAGCGTTCGAAATAATATGATATATTTTTGGTGTACGGTTTCTGAATATTAGCAAGGATGTGGGATATTTTTGGTATACACTTTCTGAGCGTTTAAAAGAGACAGGGTATTTTTGGCGTACCGTTTCAGGTGCCTGAAAGGTGGTATAATAATTTACAATTTCCGATCGTTTGAAAGAATATAGAATAATACTTTAGTATAGTGTTTCTGAGCGTTTGAAAGAAGTGGAAATATTCGGTTTCTGGGTATCTGAAAGGAGCTTAGTATTTTTTGTATAGACCAACAGTTTCCGAGTGTTTGAAAGGAGGTAGAATATTTTTTATAACTTGGTTATTTAACGACGCTTTATCAACTACGAGGTTATTTAGCATCGATGGAACTGGTGATAGCGATATATTTGACGAGATGAGGCCGAGGATTCGCCATACATTACCTGACATTTGCCTTACGGTTGGGGAAAACCTCGGAAAAACACAACCAGGTAATCAGCCCAAGCGGGAATCGAACCCGCGCCCGAGCGCAACTCCGAATCGCCAGGCAAGCGCCTTAACCGACCGAGCTACGCCGGTGGCTTGGTAGAATATTTTTGGTGTGTAGTTTCTGAATCAGTGAAAGGAGGTAGAATATTTCGGGTGTGCAGTTTATAAATGTGTGAAAGGAAGTAAAATGTTTTGGGTGTGTGAAGAGATGTAGAATATTTTTAGTATGCATTTCTTGGATATCTGAAAGGAGGCAGAACATTTTTTTAGCAATTCTCAGTGACTAGAAGAAGATAAAATATGTCTGGTGCGCAGTTTCTGGTGTCTGAAAGCAGGTAGAATATTTTTAGCGTACACTTCCTGGATGTGTGAAAGAAGGAAAAATATTTTGTGCGAGATCGTGCGTATTTGCTTGGTTTCTGCACAAAACCAATCCGCGGAAAGTCTAAAATTCCACATTCAGTATTCCCAACCTAACACACACAACAATTTCCCTCTTCTTACCGCTTAAGTGACATATTGATTTTACTGCTTTAGGCTTTTAACATATTATTTTTTAGAGACGTTCAATATAGTAATAATTATAAATTGGAAACTTACCACTGCAATTTCACCTAAATTTCACTGTTAATTAGTGTTTTTAAATATTTGCAAAAATTAAGTAAATTCTACAACTCCACTAAATTTACTGCATTCGTGATGCAAGTAACATTAAGGAAGCCGTGAAAAAATCAACAAGATTCCAGACTTATCACAGACTGGGGAGGGGGCCTGCTGGAGTATAGTAAACACAGAAAACATTTTAAAGCAACAATGTTGAAGATAGATATTTTTGTTTTGCAAATTTGCCGTCATTGAACAGAAACCAAGATGGAGATTTCATTGCAACTAATTAGAAATTCCTCTTTCAGGTATGTAGGCTAATAAACGATCTTCGCACAAAATAATGTACGATACACGAGCGGTATGTTTTCTTTCAATACTCGGAAATTAAAAAAGCTCAACTACGTTTCGCTTTTTCAAACTTTTCCTCGAAAATGAAAACTTCAACATGCCGCTCTTGTAACGCATATTACTATATGATACTGTTTGTAGTGCTTGTTTCTACAGGGCCACAGAATGTACGACGAAATTAATCATTTCGTTGGAACCACTTTGAGTGAATCACCATTCTTTGTAAGTGGTTTATCCAATTTGTTTCTACAATTTCTTGATAGATTCCAAATTGAGTTTTTATTAGGATATGTTCATTCTGTCCGACATACCGCGTGTTTCTTACAGTTCTTCTCATAAATTTCAAAGCAGTTTCTGTTCCGTTAACTTTCATTTGTTTTTCACATCGTCCAGACCTTAATATTACACACGCAAAACGATCGAGCGAAGATTTTATGGACTTTTAATCTGCTGAAATTGTTAATTGTTTTAACTAATAACATTCTTTTGCCATATGAATTCTTTATATCAAATTTCATACACATTCTGCATCAGTTCTACCATCAGCAAATATTTCTATGGGAACTGAACGAGTATCTCACGTACCTTTCCAATCACAAAGACTGGTGAGAACAGCTGTTATGAAGGCGCGTTAGTAATGGAGCAATATTAGAATTAAAATGGAAGTAATCTGAGAAAAATGTATTCTACAACTGGTGTTACTACCAAAAACCTTTCACTGGGAAAACTGAAATGAAAAAACTGATCCATTAGTAAGAAGTTGCCAGTTCAGATAAAAATGGATCCATTTTATAAGTTTCGACTGCAAGTAGATCACGAATTAAGCACGTGTACACCTGAATCAACAATTGCTATGCATGTTTTTGATTGTCATAGCCTGACATTTCTCACCTCTCAAGGTGAGACTAAATAGAAAAGCTTTGTTACTAGCTGTGTAGTAAATCCCCTTGCACATAGAAACAAGACGAGGTCGTATTTTTGGACTGCGTGGTAGGGCAATTGATCTGTCAGGCATCTCAATTACTTTATTAAATCCAATCTGAAGTCCTTGTTTGAGTTGGGATAAAGCCCTGCCTTCCTGCGACGCACTCCGCATTCAGTTGGGACTCGGGAGCAACGCCACAGGTTCGAGGTGAGTACACAGTTTGCATGCATGTAAAGAATTCATCTACTGACAACGTAACAGTAATGGTGGTCAAGTATTTTGTTTCAAATTCCTGCTTTGTTTTTCACTGTCCTCTATTTTCCTAATACTTTTCAACTTTATTTTTCCGCTACCCACTTCTCCTAGTTTTCGTCATTGCTTCTATTTCCCATTCTCATTTGCTTTAATGTCACCTTTCTTCTTCCATTTCCTGCCAAATTTCTCTTTCTCGGTTCCTTTTCATCGTCACTTTCACGTTCATGTTGCTATTATTCTTTATCATTTTCATTTTCTTCATTAGCAAATTCGTCTTTTGTCTCCTGTTCACCACAGCCACCACTTCCATCATAATCTCTACTTTCACCAACGTTACCACATTAATCTGATTCCTCATTTTTATTGTTACTCCACTTTTATTTATTCTTCTTTTCTTCTTCCACTTCTTTCTGTTATTTATCATCTGATTCTTCCTTAGTCTTGTTATTCCATTTCTTCATCTTCATTATTATCCCTTTTCTCTTCTTTCCTTTATATTTACTCATAATTTTCCTTCTCTTCTTTCTGTTACTTACTATCATCTGATTTCTCTTTATTTTTGTTATTTCATTTATTCTCCTTTATCATCGTCCCTTTTCCTTTCTGTTCTTTCCTTTTCCCCAACATCAGTCCCTTTATTTGGCATCTGATTCCTCCTTATTCTTGTTATTAAATTTCTTCATCTTCATTATCGTCCCTTTTCCTTTCTCTTCTTTCCTTTCCACCCTCATCAATCCTTTCGTTCTCTTCTTTCTTATTTATCATCTGATTCTTCCTTTTTCTTGTTATTCAATTTCTTCTTCTTCTTCTTCTTCATCGTCGTCTTTATTTTTTCCCCCTCATCAGTTCCTTCTTTCTCTTATTTATCATCTGATTCTTCCTTACTTTTGTTATTATATTTCTTCATCTTCATTATTGTCCCCTTTCACTTCTCTCCTTTATTTTCTTCATCATCTTCCTTCTCGAATTTGTTGTTTTACTTACCATCAACTGATTTTTCTTATTCTTCTTATTCCATTTCCCTTTCTTTATCATCGCCCTTTTTCCTTCCTCTTCTTTCCTTTTCCCCGCATCAGTCCCTTATTTCTCTCCTTTTTCTTATTTGTCATTTGATCCTTCCATATTGTTGTTATTCCATTTCTTCTTCTTCATCATCGTCCTCTTTCTTTCCTCTTCTTCCTCATCAGCTCTTCCATCCTCTTCTTTCTATTATTTATTATCGCCGATTTTTACTCATTCTTGTTATGCCATTAATTAATTAATTCCTTTATTTAGTAGATTTATTTCTACTGACGAGTTATGGCCAAAAGTATTCTCTTCCACTCAGCGAGTATTAGAACAATAGTAAATATAAAAATGACAGAAATACAGGAACAATATACAATTAATTATGATGATGATGATAATAACAATACCGGTAATAATAATAATAATAATAATAATAATAATAATAATAATAATAATAATAATCAGCGCTTTTTTCAGCGGAACGGTCCGGAACGCGTTCCGGTAAACTTTTGCCATTACAAATTCCAACGAGATATATTTTATAAGCGAAATTGAAAATTAAAATTGCCGCCACTGCCGAGTCCAAGAGTTAACATTTTCTCATTAATATCGTTGGTGCAAACGTAACTCATGCAATCTAGTGCTGCCATCTTCCGTTATTGATCCTGAAACTATAGCTCGAAATCGCAAAATTTCCGTTATGCTTAAAATCGATGAGCTCCGTTTGGAACTTAATGTAGTATAAGGTATGTAGGCCTAATATTTTTAAACCTACGTTTTTGTTGTATAATGTGATCGAATGATAGAGTTCCGGTAAACTTTTTCCAAAAAAAAAAAAAATAATAATAATAATAATAATAATAATAATAATAATAATAATAATAATAATAATAATAATAATAATAAAATGAAATCAAGTTTAGTTACATATACGAATTCTAAGAATCAAACAATTATATTAATGTAAATTGAAGTAATTGTTAACATAATGAAGAAAATTTATAATTATGTTAAAAATAAGAATCATATATTATAAAAATTATATTTTACGAAGGCTCACAATCTAAGCAGTCTTTCTGACAAGAGGGTTTAATTTATCATCATTCTCATTTACCATCGTCATCATCATCATCATCATCATCATCATCATCATATCATCTTTTCTTTCTTCTTTCTTTTTCCCTTATCACACCTTCTTCCTATTCTTTATCTATTTATTATCACCATTAGCTGGGAATAGATCTTAATCCTTAGACTCGATCAGGCAATAGATGCTTGCTGCTTCACATATCGCTTCCGTTGCTGTAATCCAGGTTGCCAGATACCGAGTTCAGCTCCGTCAGCTCAAATAGGATGAGGGAAGGAACTGTGGCTTAAGTGACCTGTGCTGCCGATCTGAAGTTGCGTTCGGGCGCGGGTTCGGTTCTTTCAGAAGTTTTTTCCAACCGTAAAGCGAATGTCAGGTAACCTGTGACGAATCCTCGGCCTCATCTCGCCAAATATCATCTCCTTATTACCTATCCCATCGACGCTAATTAACCTAATAGTTTATATAGAGTCGTACAGTAAGAAAAACGATGGCCTGAGGGTGGAAACTGATCAGAAGCCTTGAAGAAGCAATGAGTAATCCAAAGATGAAGGAATTTTGGCGCTGGCTCTACACTTAACTGTAACGTAACGCAGTTTTTTTTTCTTCGAAGGGCCCTTCCGCATAGAAGTATTTACTTCAAAAAGTAACAGTCTTTATTTGGGATAAAAATACAAAATGGTCATGGACTAGAAATCGAGTCTAACAACATTAATTGTATTTGGTTCTATGCATGAAGAGAGAAACGAAATGAGCGGCCTAGTATGTCCTCAGTTACGGTACTCAAGTATTAGGCCTAAATGCAAAATTGTTTACACTTTTCTTACAAATATTGGAAATCGCAATAGTTCTAGTGCGAAGGAGAAATCTCAGGTAGACTCAACAACTGCTTGTCAACATCATGGCCAGAGCAAGATATAAGTTGCAATAAAGGGTTAAAGAACATTTTTGTGGAGGTTTCGGTATGTTCTTTCTGAATATGTTACTGTTTTTATTCTATTTCTGTCATTTCCATGAGATACAGTGAGGTGAAATCAGTATTTTTAATCAAAACCGGATAATTCCATATCATACTAATGCCAATATTTTCATAGTCTTTTTGCACAAAAAAAAAAAGACATTTCCATTTGCAATTGCCAATCCATTCAAAATCGCTCATTTACACTTCTATGTTCAAGAGTGAAAATATCTTATTGCTAATTGAAATTATTGTTAAAAATGTTATAATATATTAATTTTTTCATGATACAGTAGAATGAAGCGAAGGATATCTAGAGAGATAAGCTTTCAATTCTTAATTTTATATTCATGCAATGTGCATTCACATAGTTGAGCTAAATGTTGTTTAATTGAAATTATTATAAAAGTGTTACGGTATTGGTGATTATGTACCAGCCAGGCCGCCATATTCCTACAATAGAGATCCTGGACACACATTTTCCCCGTTAAAGTGTGAAGTGACTCATAAGAAAGTGTTCAAAATTTAATTAAAACATACATTCAACTCCGGATATAGTGAACCTCTGCGGACTTGCATATTTCGTTCACTATATCCGAGGTTCACTATATCTGAAGTGTCTCTCCCCTAACCTTAAATGACAGAAATGAATGAAATTGTGAACAAGAAAATAAAATATTTCATTTTTGTGGAATGCATTGCACTGTATACTGTTACTCACAGTTGATTTACTTAAACTATGCTGTCGACCCACGTTCACTTGCGAAAGACCATGTTCAATGTCACTTATAATATTCGCCTTATCTTCCAAAGAAAACACTTCACGCTTCGACATTTTTATACAGTACATTCACTGTTAGAACACTAGAAACAGACTGATCAGGTAGAAATGACAAATGCTGTTATAGTGTGACTGCGTACTCAGCCTTGGAATTTCTCGGGTCACTTAATGGAAACTGGGAGAGGGTTGATGTTTGTAAGCTTTCGAAATCTTACCTTCATTTATGCTCTGGACATAATAATAAAAGAAGACAATTTTATTTTCCGTTGTTTCGATGCTATCCGTCATAATGGAAATGTTTCTGAGAACAAAAGACAACCCTTTGAAATAGCAGTAGAGTAGTGTGCCTGAGAACAGAATGTTAACCCTTCGACGGTGGAGTGAGGCAAGGTCGTCACGCGTTGCCTGGATTTACAGTGCAGCTCATTGTCCAGGAATCACTAATCCTACCTTTTGTTCTTCGACTAAAGGAGTAAGAAATTTTGAATGTTGTTCTCAACACATTATTTCAATTTTATACAAGAAGGTCTGACTTCAAATAACAATTTGTCAGGATACAAGGCTCACTACAACAGGAAATATTAATGTACTTTTTAATTTATGCGGGCCGGGACCAACGATTTAGGTTCACTATAGCCGAATGTTCACTATAACCGAGTTCACTATATCCAGACTTGACTGTATTCTATTTGGTAATGTAAGTTTCCCACGTTCCCTGGATTCCTGCTGCTGGAAGATTGCCTGGCCGATGCTTACTACGTAATTACCATGTTTACGGGTAGAATTCATAGTCGTCACTTATAAAATGAGTGAACCCTTAAGTAATAAGTGTTTGCTTATAATAAGGGAACCCTTAAGTCAATTCCGAATTCATAGACAACACTTATTTTCACGTAATGAGTGCTCACGTACAGCTGCCGGACATGACGTCATAACAAAAGCTGACTCTCATTGAACTAATCGAAAGCAGCTCTACATGTGGAGTTGCCATAACAACGAGTTATCAATATTATTGTACTGAATAAGTTATATACAACAATACTTTCATGATATTTTAAATTCTAGTTGCATGTTAGTTAAAGTTATAATCACATATCCTACTAATTGGAACACATGTTCTGTAGTAGTGAATTTCTTAAATAAATAAATTAATCCTATTAGGCCTACTATATAATACTGCATATAGAATTTATTAAAATAGTGTTATATTAACTCTGTAATTTGCCAATTATAGCTACATTTTACATTTTTGGCTATGATATCTATACTTAACTCTTTTTAATTTATTTTCATTTGTTATTTTTCATTTATATCTAGATCTGTGTTTCTTATTTAGGTAGTATCTATTTGTTTTTTTAATTTGTAATTACACTTGTATCTGTTTTATCTCTTTTTCATGTTATACGCAATTCTATGTTTTTTTAAACGAATATCTGTACTGTCTACTGTAATTGAGGCTTTGCCCTGTTATAGACATAAATAAATAAATAAATAAATAAATAAATAAATAAATAAATAAATAAATAAATAAATATTTGGCTAGAGCAACAACTTCCAGTTGATCTGAAAACGATATCGCTTCTTAATTCCAGTTCACTATACATTTCAGAGGATTCTCCATGTCTCTAATATACCTTTTTTGGGACACGTATATTTTCCTCATTTCGTTCAACAAACTCCACAAAATCCTCAAAATCATTCTCAGTATCCATTTTGAAAATGAGTGGTCACTTAAGGGTACAGATCAGCTCACTTAAGCAATCACTTAAGTAATCACTCATTATGTGAATGAGGGACAATTATGAATTAGAAATGAGTATAAGTAACCACTTTAGGTTCACTCATTTATAAGTGACGACTATGAATTCCGCCCTGTCTCGCAAGCACGTAATACCGATGGAAGGAAATTCCTTCAAGGAATGCGAATCAAACACTGCGATAAGGAAGAGCGGGCGACAGGAAAGGTCACGAGATAACTTGAATGATATTCAAAAGTAAAGTCTGAAGAGAAATGGCATCTATAGAATCAGTCTTGCGTTGTGATAGTTACATTACGACTTTAGTTTGTTCCACTGCATGTGAATACGTGTCTTGTATCGCACAGTATTATTATTTCATTCGTAAACATATGTTGCGCGTTTAATTAGCTTCTAATTTTTCTCTTGCTACGTTCTTTGTTTCCTTAGCGATGTCCTCATTTGTTCATCTTCTTGGAAGAGACAGTACTTCCATCGACTAGCACCTCTCCCTCCTCGGTGTGCCTACATACACACGTCAAAACAGACAGCAACGCCACCATTGCTTTTCGGTAATCGTTTCTTGCGCGAGCTATACAGTATATTATATTCGTTACGCCATAATACCGTTGACATAAGCGAAGTGTAATTTTTACTGTTATAAATGTCAAATAGCTTTTTTTTTTTTGGAACAAAAGTGAATATTTTCCTCTTATTTCCAAACAAAACCGGATATTTGCAAAATATTTTGTCTATAAAATGCACAGAAAATGACAACAACGGACGTAACATGCACGACACATAAAATTGTCGTTCACTTTGGGGTAAAGTGTAGGCTCGATACAATTTTTTCTACTTCCTGAAAAAAAAATACTATTTTGCAAATGACCAGTTTTGTCCGCAACCTCCACAGCTGTAATGGACAGAACGGCCTGGGAACAGGCTTTCACCGAATACCTCCTTTCCAGTGTTTTTCATTACATCACTATCGCTGTGCCATCATCTTAACACTGTGGCTATAAATCGTGTAGGAAACAGATTGTGTTGGTAAATAAATCGTAAGAATTATGCAATCTATGAACTTTGATCAAGAGATATAACTTATTTGAATTGTGTCAGCTCGGTCGTTAACATTGAATTATTTTCCTGTGTCGAATACTCACCATTGTGACTGTCTACTGTTCATTTGCGTTCTGACAGCTTCTTAACCAATTCTTTCTTTGTAATTTGTCACAAGTGCAGGTTGTTACCAAACACACTGACAGCTTGCCAACATGTTTATCAAAACGAGATACGATGGTAAGTACTATTTTATTCGTTAAAATAGTCAGGAATTATTACAGCTTTTGGGCTCATGTTACAGTAGGTAACTCCTGATGCTAGAAGAATGGCTGTATTTAGTAGTGGAATTTGTAATGGATTGAAAGGATAAATTCTTATTGGTGGCCATAAGTATCCAATATCAATGGTAGGAGATAAACTTTAGTTTTATAGTGGTCCCTAAGTTTGGGAATGGGGTGAAAATTTATGAGTCTATTCATAAGAATTACCTTCCAAAATAAGATTGTCACATTAGGCGAAATATAACCAATCAGGTTACTTCCGTCCTCGTTTAGCTATTAATTTTTCAATTAGGCTACGCTCGTCTTTTTTTTTTTTTAACTATTTAGACTTTCATAACTACCGTCGGCCTGGGTGGCGCTGTAGGTAGAGTGCTGGCCTTCTCTGGACAAGGTTCGATCCTGGCTAGATCGATGGCATTGAAGTGTGCTTAAATGCGACAGGCTCATGTCAATAGATCTACTGGCATGTAAAACAACTCTTGCGGAAAAAAATTCCGGCACACCGGTGACGCTGAACATCGGTAGTTGAAGCGTCATTAAATAAAACATAATTTACAAGTTCATTTTTCGTACCTTCCATCGTTGCGAGAATAAAAATATGGACTGTGCTCGAAATTGACATATGACAGTACAAAAATAAATAATGCATTTAATCCCGTGTGTTAATATAAAAAGGTATCAAAAACGATAAATTATTTGAGTGATTGATTGATTTCACGAGGGCGGGATCCGCGATAGATCCTTGCACTTAGACCGTTTAGGCCCATTGCGATGATTGTCTAAGTCCGACGGATGATCCGGGTGGCATTCGCGAATTCGACGCTGACAAGTGGACCATCCTGCCTCAAACCCTTCCTGTATCAGCATCGGAAAGCCACACTACCCTCAGACTTCACCCCAGCCTACTTTTTACTATTGCGGATGATAGATGAAATGAGGGGGATGAAGAGTGTTGGTGAAATGAATGATGAAAACGGGAGTACCCCAGAAAAACTTTTGAATCGTCTGTATTGTCCACTACAAATTCCATCACGGCCTGGCCGAGCATCGAACTCGGGCCATCTAGACCGAAGGCCAACGCGCCAGCACTTGAGCCACAGACGCGGCCCACAAAGACCTTGATGGTGAGCCTGGATGACAGGCAGTGCCCAGAAGCCAGGACTTCCGCGTAACTAGCCAGGTGTTTGCAGGGAAAACTAATAGCCTGGAAGAATTAACGAACCTAAAAGCACGGTACTTTTTTATGTCTAAAATAATTTCGAAGATAATTTTTATTAAACATAATTCAGTGTACTATATCCCAGTGGTGTTCAATCTATGGTACGCGTACCCCAGGAGTTTACGTTGTTTTCTTTTACAATATCAACTCTTGCATTTCCATCCTTCAATAACATTTTACATAATTTATTATTATTAACATTTTATCTCTTTTCTTCGCCATCATCTTGTCTAAATCTTATCGTCTCTTTTGTAATAACAGATTCATTTATTACGTATTTCCCGTTTAATGCATATCATACCATTCTAAATACACTGTTATCTATCCTTCCCTATCTGTCCTCTTCTATTCTCTTTATCCTAACTAGACTCTTTCACTTGCTTTATCCTCTTCCTATTACATATTGCATATTCCTTTTTCGTTATTATTATTATTATTATTATTATTATTATTATTATTATTATTATTATTATTATTATTATTATTATTATTAACATTTTATCTCTTTTCTTCGCCATCATCTTGTCTAAATCTTATCGTCTCTTTTTGTAATAACAGATTCATTTATTACGTATTTCCCGTTTAATGCATATCATACCATTCTAAATACACTGTTATCTATCCTTCCCTATCTGTCCTCTTCTATTCTCTTTATCCTAACTAGACTCTTTCACTTGCTTTATCCTCTTCCTATTACATATTGCATATTCCTTTCGTTATTTGTGTTATTACTATTATTATTATTATTATTATTATTATTATTATTATTATTATTATTATTATTATTACATTTTATCTCTTTTCTTCGCCATCATCTTGTCTAAATCTTATCGTCTCTTTGTAATAACAGATTCATTTATTACGTATTTCCCGTTTAATTCATATCATACCATTCTAAATACACTGTTATCTATCCTTCCCTATCTGTCCTCTTCTATTCTCTTTATCCTAACTAGACTCTTTCACTTGCTTTATCCTCTTCCTATTACATATGCATATTCCTTTCATTATTTATTTGTGTTATTATTATTATTATTATTATTATTATTATTATTATTATTATTTTCTTTTTCTGTCTCTATTCTCAAATTTCACCCCCTACTTTATTTCTTTTTCTTAGCCTTTTCCATAATTTTTGTATACATTTTCATTTTCTCTGTTTTATAACACTTATATTCTTTATTATTCGCCTATTACTCTCTTCTATATTTGTTTACATACCTATCCTTTCATTTTGTTTCTACTTCCTAATTCCATGTTTCATTGCTTATAGAGCTATATTAAATTAGGTTTAAAATGAAAATAACAGAACACGGGAATGTTAGATATTGGTTGAATTAAGAGGGAAAATCTGGATTCTGACAAAAGGAATAGCAGCCATTTTAAATAATTAAATTATGAATTTAAGTTCATGTTATAAAAATGAAAATTATTTTCATAATAATATTGGAAAAAGATAGGGTTTTCTGTGTATTAATTTACAACTGTGTATCAGCTACGTATATTGAGAAAATATTTAATGTGGGCAATTTTTCAATGCTCTAAGTTTACTTACCTCCGAAGAATTCTTGGTAAATAATTCCTTTGGAGAATAAGCAATTGATATGGAACGATGTTTTCTAATTCAGACAA
>JAJSOF020000021.1:11426086-11442602 GCA_025594305.2 Periplaneta americana | reverse complement strand
TGATTCTAGCATACATGTTCAAATCTCTCTAGTGTCTAGTTTAGAAGTCAGCCAGTTGCTAGTCACTAACATGTAGTAGCCTATAGCAAGTATGGACTTTAGGTTTGACGTACGGTCTCAGTAAGCCTACTATGAACTTTTATAAAATCTTTAGAAGAATAATAGTACATTATGCAATGAGCCTATAATGATAGTAATTAAGACGCAAGTATGTTTGTTTCATAATTTTCATACGAGCGTCTTAATTACCATTATAGGCAAGTTTCATACGACTTTTTATGCTCGACTATATTTCTAACTTGAAATTATTCAGAAGTATACATTTTATTTGTATCTGACAGAAGCTCGGAAGTGACCTTGTTCATAGCTCACCGTGAATTGTGAGATGTGCGCAGACGCGAAAGTATTGATTTTTTCCGAGGAACTATAATGTCATTGACCTTGATGTAATGCAAAGAATGTATAACCTGGAAATTGATTTAGAATTGAAAAACGAGATGACAAATTGAATTTATTTGAATATTATTTACAATTAACGCTAATTATTATAGTAACAGGACATAACCTTCTGAGACAGTATTGGATTTCCAGTCTCCGTGACGTTTCCCTCATCTTTCGATTGCATATCCGAGAATAATCGAAAACCTGAACTCTAATGAATAGGTGTACTTTAATGACATGCAATAAAGCACTGCTACCAGGTATATAATTACTACATTTCGGCACGGTCGAGCATAAAAAATAAAACAAAATAATCCTTACGATGCAAATGAATCGGTCATTGCAGAAAGGGGATAAGTAATGAAAAACGCGAAAATGAGTTAAGAGTGCCATTGCTTTCTCCAGACCTACACACACATTTCCATACAGAAATGGGACAAATTTGCTCATTCTCAACGCAAAGCAGAGTACCATAAGCAGCGCAGTCATTGCAGAAAGGGGACAAGTCAGCGACTTACCTTCTTTCTGCACTGACTGACGACGTGACGCAACTGAGTGCCGCGGATCTAATAAGTTACGCGCCCATCAGCTGATAAGGAAAATGGCAGATAAGCTAGAAGTAATAAGTGACCCAGGGAAAGAAAACTGTGTTATTAGTGGTAAACGTAAACGCAATAAAATTAACTACCGCAGAAATGTAAATAAGAAAAATTAACTGAAGGCACTGGAACGTCATTTCCATTGGGAAGGCTGTAGCAACCCGTACGACTGGAGAACAATGTGGATAAGAAACTACTCTTTGTTTGTTTAGACGCAACTTCGGGTCATCAATTTTCAACATTCACAATTTCAAAGACTATACGGCGCACTTCTATTCCTATCATGAAGGTATAGGCCACAAATCTTTAAATGAAGTGTGTTCCTTCTGAACTATATTGAAAATAATGTCCCTTCTTCAGTCAAGGAATTGTATCTTTTCTCTGATAACTGTGGAGGGCAAAATAAAAATCATACCTTAATTCGATTGTTGCTTGCACTGATCCAAATGGGGAGATTTAACAAAATAATGCATTATTTTCCACAAAGATGCCATTCATTTCGTCCCCGTGACCGTAACTTTGGTGTAGTGAAGCGCAAACTAAGGAAGACAGACAGGGTAAATGTGGCAGACCAATACGATACCTTGATCCACCAGGCAAACACAAACAACAGATTTTCTGCAGAATCAGTTACTACTGATGATATTTTGAATTTTAAATACTGGTGGCCAGAGCATTACAAGAAAACCACCTGCTCATTAGACACACTGAGGAAGAAAGGGAAAGATAAGAATATGTTTTCTTCAGCACGATTCAGTGAATTTGTTTACTCTAAAGATGATCCAGGATGTGTGACTGCCAGTTTGTTCATTGGTAGTGAAATGAGGAAACACAGATTCTGTATGAAAAAACCAGGTTCTGGACGCATAGTAATGCCTACACAAAAGCATACAATGGGGGAAAATTCCAATTAATACGAAAAAAACTTGGAGACGTATCGAAAGTGAGGCAATACATTCCATTGGAACACACTTCCTTTTACGAAGAGATCCTGAACTGGCCACCTTGTGATAAGGAATCTACAAATGACATGGCTTCCAACGTCTAACAATACACTCTATAACAATTGAAACAAATGATTTTGTGTAGTACTATAGTGTATTTTTATTGTGCTCTCCTATATGCAGTTTTTAAGTATTAGTTTAAAAGTAGAGTTTTTAGTTAAAACTGTGATACAAAATCACATATTGGTACATTCCTGTAGTAAGAATAATGATTAAAATGCAAAAATAATTATGTAAATGATGACAGTAATGTAGTAATTACACACAAAAACATCGTTATCATTGTAATTATTAACATTTAGTTTGTTTTCAAATATTACATTAGCCCAAAATTGTAAATTATATATATATATATATATATATATATAATATTATATTTAACAATTCCTTGCAGAAAGGGGATAAGTCATGGTTCGATTAAACAACTTTAAACAAAAGTGTTTGAGATGTCAGATGTCTAACATGATGTATTATACTTCACTATTCATAAACAAAGCAAGAAAAAATATTTATAATGCCTACTCCAGTATTGGAAGAAGAAAACAGTTTTTATTGATTATCTCAAAAGTAAGATTTTATGACTTATCCCCTTTCTGCAATGACCGATTCAATTTGTGTATATATTATTGTGCTCTCCTATATGCAGTTTTTGAGTATTAGTTTAAAAGTACAGTTTTAATTTAAAAGTGTTATATAAAATCACGTATTGGTACATTTCTATAGTAGTAATGTAGTAATTAGACATCGTTATCATTGTAATTATTACCATTTAGTTTGTATTCAAATATTACATTAGCCCAAAATTGCAAATTATTATTTTTTTCTTTTATATTTAACAATTCCTTGCAGAAAGGGGATAAGTCATGGTTCGATTAAACAATTTTAATCAAAAGTGTATGAGATGTCAGATGTCTAACATGATGTATTATACTTCACTACTCATAAACAAGGTAAGAAAAAATATTTATGAGGATTGCTCCAGTATTGGAAGAGGAAAACAGTTTTTATTGATTATCTCAAAAGTAAGATTTTATGACTTATCCCCTTTCTGCAATGACCGATTCAAATGTTAATATATTTTAATAGTATCTAATAGTTAACACACGTAATGATATAAAATCTAGTATTCAATTATTCTGTTCGGTTTGATGGATATGTTCCATTTTAAAGGCTACAAAATTTTGTATAACCATTTGGTTCTAGGGGGGGAAAGCTGTAGCTTCATTTCTGCTTCTGCATTTAGCCTATTTCGGTAATTTGTTTTCAGGATAAATACGCATAGAATCCAGATATGAAACTTATAAATATTATATTTATTTTTTAGATCTTTAATAATAGTAATGATATTAATAATAAAGAAATGTAATAATTAATACCTTATTTTGTAATTATACAATAATAATAATAATAATAATAATAATAATAATAATAATAATAATAATAATAATAATAATAATAATAATAATTGGCGATTTTGAATTCATTTTTGAAAATTCCAATAAGTCGAATATGAATTAAAAAAGAATGGTATTCAATCATATGACTTATTTTAATGTGAATTATGCAATTATTAATTTACAGTATATTATAATATTGTTAACGTTTTCGCCATTCAGTACATGACATCTTCAGACATTGATATAATTAGATATATCTTGTGAAAAAATACATTGCATTAAAATTGCAGTGAATATTTTTACATAATATCGAAGTATAGATTGCTGATGTCGAAATTTAGAAAAAAAATAACGTTAACGAAAGGTGAAACACTTAAATGTACCAATTAAATTCAAAATTTCAAAAATCCATATGGAAAGTCCACTGCAAGAATGATGGATGTCATTTGGAATACATTTTTCAGGAGAAGCAATTGAAAGTTTGAAATGCTTAGTACTCAAAGCTTAACTGTGATTTTCCGACCATTACTGGACAATGATTATCAGTGTTAATGCCATATAACTCTCTATGTACATTCTATATGTCTTAAGCTATGCATTGACAGTCTTGGTTCATTTTCGACAAGAAAGTGACATCCATCATTCTTGCAGTGGACTCTTCATATTTAATCGGAGTTAAGTAATGGTATCATATTACGCTAAAAAAATGTGCAGGAATACTGTTAATAAAATGTGTATATCACTTGTATTACCTTTTAAATTATAATGTAAATTTATAATTGTATAATTTACATTGAAATAAGTCATATGATTGCATATCATTCTTTTTTAATTATTGGTGATGTTTCATATTTTTATTGATTCGTATTTTCGTGAATTTGCATTCATTTTACACTATTCTTCAAATTTAATACACTATTTAAATACAATTTACGATTCACAGAATTACAAACTTTCAGAAACGCTGCATTATACGATTTATTTTGTTTGTATGTGTTGCTAAGGAAGGATAGTCATAAGACAATGTACTAATATATTAAAACCGAAAAACCTCAATGTCTTCAGTAATTTTTAAATTGTGTCGCGCATTCGGTAGTATTTTTAAATGTGCCTGTCCAGTCGCGGCTTAATTATCAGCCCCCAATATACACATTTAGGCTATTCCTAGAATCGTTATTGACGCTACAAAACGTAAATGATTTTATTCCCTACTTACTATTGCAGTTTTCAAGCAGAAACCGTAATATAACTTAGAAAGCTTACCTCAGTGGGAAGAGGTTCATTCTTGTTGTCCCATGAGAATCGAACCGAGCTCTTCAATACACATACTCTCCATAAAACGCTAACTTTGCTTGATTTCACTGAAATCACATATCATCATGGCGGTCCAATATGTCATTTTCATTATTGAAGACGGCATTCTTACTCGCTGAGCGATGAACGCGAATTCCATAGAGAATGAAAAAATGGAACTAGCGTCAATGAGTAGAAGATTTATAGGCAGCGTATAGGGAATATTAATTGATTTAGGTAAGAAAAAATTTGATAGTACTTGGGTTGAGAACTTTCGACTTGATGTTAAATGTAGTCAACCGGACGCAAGGGAATTTAAATATTGTAGTTACCATATTTCATATTTAAAACTTATTTTTAAGTTTTCTGAAGAAATTCATATAACATACATTTTATAATGCAGCTATGTATTGCTTTCATGTTACTTGATTTTTATCAGTATAAAAATCACAAATCTTTTTTTTTCGAGAATATCAATTTTAAAATCTTTGGCTTAGAGATTATCTTCCTCTTCTTTTATTAATTTTGTAGCTGAAACTTCGTTCTATACTATGTTGACTGCGTTTTCGTAATATAGTTACGAAATGAACCTTAATGTTGCGACTATGCAGTTAAGAGAACAGTTCTTCCCACTGGTCCTGGTCAATTTCCGAACCTTATGTATTCTGTAAATTAAGTCCCTGATCTAGGTAAATTAACTCCTGGATTCTCCAGGTATCACTCTCGAGTTTTGCTACTTGTATAAGTAAGGCTATTTTTGGCTAATAATTTTTTAGAAATAGAAATGTGTTAATAGTTAAAGGAAAAATTATTAAATATAATAAATATTTGAATATTTTAATGAAGTGAACAAATTAAGCAATTATCCATGAACGAGTAATCGTATAAAAATCAAAATATTGAGGTCTCACTGGACATCAAGGCGATTCATTTTTTCCGTGGTTATACGCGCCGTCGCGTTAGTTCCACATTCAAGCGGTAGATGTTAGTGTAATCGAGCACAGCAAGAACATCGCCTACCTTGTTGCATAATCCAGTAACGGCTTTGATTTCAATAAATTCAAGTTAACAGCTTTTCCTTATTTCTCAATGATAAACTAGCTGTAATAATAATGTTTATGTTTTACATATATAATAAATTATATTATAAAATACTGTAATAAATTAAAATTATTATCAAATTTGTTTATTATTTGTATGTAATGTATAGCCAAATGTTTTACTTTTCATAGGAGTATTGTTTTTCCATTTTCAGCGCTATCAAATCATTACATATTTTAATTGTTGTTGAGGTCAACGACTCAACTCTCATTATAAAGAAACTCTGGAGTCTAGACATTACAGACAATGAAGGATTTATTATTTCATCAGTCCAATTAATTTTGAGTAACATAATTTACCTACAAGTATCAATTGTATGTGTTATATTTCCGGTTGTGTCAACTGCTAGCTGGTGTAATGTCAGCGCCAACTCTAGGGAAAAAGCAAAATCTCACACTCAAGGTGGTTTGAAGGCCATTGAAGTCAGTCATGCTACATCAAAGGTATCGACCCGAAGTGTTTACACTTAAAATTCCCTATACGGTGGTCTTGTACTGAAACGAACTATTTTAATCAACTCCTTGATTATAGAGGGGTTAGTTTGGCTTGTACAGAGAGTGGTGCCAAGACTAAATACGGCAACCATTTAATAAGTGCCCTCCATTGTACAATTTCGTCTGCTTTCTGTGTGTTTCACAGTGGCGTATACTGGTTAAAGGGTTTGGGCTACCGCTGACCCTATTATTACACAAAATGTATCTAACAATTACTTTAATTTTAATTACTATGGTAAAACTAATAATACAAAATTATTACATTATGTTATATTATAAACTTTTTCTTTTGTAATTTCCTTGGGCTACCGCCGGTAGCCCCGGTAGCCCGCAAAATACGCCCCTGGACTTTCATACGGAGATTTTATAGCTCACCAAGCATCTTCAGCTATACGTAAAGATTAATTTTTGGTCCTACAGAATTATCTGTTACGGTGACAATTGTTATTAGAGGAGAAAAAAATCTTTACTAGATTCTTCGCCCAACAGTGCATATTACTGTGGAATCCCGGCCATCAAGTCACTCAGTTGCGTGCGCTCCTTGTATAACGGCAGTTGACTTAAATATATCAACATATATGTCGAACATGGAGTAGCCTAAGGCCATAAAGAGAAAAACACTAGAAGAGAGGATTTCGATCCGGTGTTGTGGATTGAACTTCGGCATAGCTGAGTGATTAGAGCGCTTGCTACGTAGAACCAAGGACTCGGGTTCGATTCCTTGCGCGGAGCGAATTTTTCTCTTCTGATAACAATCTTTAACTCTAATGAATCAGTGAAGCTGTCATTAGTTTAGTGATAGAAATTACTGTCTTTAAATATTTTTAATGGTTCACTAGTTGCAACACAAAATGACAGAACGTTTCGACGTAGAGAATTATTATATCTGGAACTGCTCGAAATGGTCAGATGGAGATAGTGTTAACCATTTAAGAAACGATCATTTCGAACATTTGAATGACACAAAAATTCACGAAAGATACCGCATCACGAAAATCGTGGTACTCAAAATTTTAGAAGAAACTGATCATAGAATAGAATATCATCAGAACGGCTGAGACGAAGCTGAAACTAGTCAACTAGATAACATACTACTTAGGTTTTATTTTAACACATGAAAGTGGTTATTATAACTACATACTGGCACCCAACAAAATATTAATAAATTAATACACAATGTACATTCAAACATAACAAAATTTAATTGGTATATTAACTTTCAGTTATAATTAAATTTACGAACACATTGAACGTCTATCTTGAAAAAAGAATTTTATCAAATGCAGTTTTTAATGAACGTTGTAAATCATTATTTGTGAAAAACAAAATCATGACCGTAATTAATTTATATATTTTAGAGTTAATTTTGTGTGTTAAAGATAATGTTTTAACTTTAACATTAAAAAATGATATTCATTCCTATGACACAAGATAAGGAAATGATTTTAATATCATAACATGTAGACTTGCTAAATCCCAAACAAAAACTTTGTCAAATGTCGTTGAAGGTTGCAAATAAATTTCCATCCCATATTTTTAATTTAAGCAGAGCTGCTCTCAAATTTTACACCTCTATTTGGTTAATTTTAAATCCGTTTTATAATCTTGACGAATTTTTTTATTGTACAATATTTTTGTAATTTAACTGACCTTGTCTATACATTTTGTTTTTAGACATGTAAGTTAAACTATTAAACTAGTTAATCTCAATGAAGGGAAGGGACAACGGTGAATTGTTCAATGGTTCTTTAACACAGCATATTTGGTATCAAGTTTCTACTTTCTTTCAGCTCTGCAACTGTACTTCACAATATACAGTGAATAAGTAATAAATATTCAATTTCTTTCATTCTGGATCATAGGTTTCAAGAATATTATCTATACCTAAATTGTAGTTATTGTACTGTATATAAAATATCATCTGGATCCAGATGGATCGCAGACTAACCAAGGATGTGGATGTGCTGTAGTTTACCCTGACCACACGATGTTCTACACATTGCCATCTCTTTATTCAGTTTTCACATGTGAGTTATACGCCATCAAAAAAGCTTTAGAATATATTCTGGAAACAGAGACTGATTAATCTTATCTTCTTCACACTGATTCTCAATCAAGTTTACAAGCTCTTCAAGATATATTCTCTACAAACGCACTAATTCAAGAAATCCATCAGCTCCTCACTGACTTGATGAAACAAGGACGAAAAATAACTCTAATTTGGATCCCTTCTCATCAGGGCATTCCTGGAAATGAAACTGTAGATGCCGCAGCAAAAGAAGCTACAAGACTTCCATTGCATTTTTTCACATCTATTCCTCATACAGGCGCCATTAAATACATAACCAGAAAACTGCACAACCATTGGCAAACATCATGGACAGAGTCATCATCCAGCAAACTTCACGAAATAGTACAGCATTGCAGAATGAAATATCCACTACAGAATTTTAAACGTCAAGACCAAGTAATAATCACCAGATTGCGAGTTGGCCACACCAGAATTACACATTCTTATCTTCTAGACAGAACTCCTCCTCCAACATGCACCAATTGCCACATTAGGATCTCTGTGCGACATTTAATTTCTGAATGTCCACTATATCACCTTCATCGAGATCAATTCCATATACCAAAAGACTTATCAACAGTTCTAAACAACCCATCATTCAGTTCAAACTTAAATTTCTGAAAGCTATCAACATTTACAAATGTATCTAAATGATTATTGTAATACAGTAAACTAATGTAAACTGTAAGAATTGTTTATGTACGTATTGTCGCGATATGACTTCCTAAGTTAAAGCGACATAAAATAAATAAATTAATAAAAAAAAAATATATATATATATATCATCCTCCCTCAAATGAGTCACCACTGTAATCAGGAATGTAATAATTTCAAAGCTATAATTATGGCGAAAATAATAATAATAATAATAATAATAATAATAATAATAATAATAATAATAATAATAATAATAATAATAATAATAATAATTTATTCTCAATTTACTACTATTTTGTAACCGCGTTCCTTCATTGTTGATGTGCATGTAAATGAAGTAGCAGGTACTGTCTTATAAAAAAATGTTGTCCTATAGTCCCAGAAAGAAGGTAGTGTGCATGAGCAGAGGATCAGAGATCTGATTCAAAAGAGAACGACTTACTTACTTACTGGCTTTTAAGGAACCCGGAGGTTCATTGCCGCCCTCACATAAGCCCACCATTGGTCCCTATCCTGAGCAAGATTAATCCAGTCTCTATCATCATATCCCACCTCCCTCCAATACATTTTAATATTATCCTCCCTCTACGTCTCGGCCTCCCCAAAGGTCTTTTTCCCTCCGCCCTCCCAACTAACACACTATATGCATTTCTGGATTCGCCCATACGTGCTACATGCCCTGCCCATCTCAAACGTCTGGATTTTATGTTACTAATTATGTCAGGTGAAGAATATAATGCGTGCAGTTCTGTGTTGTGTAACTTTCTCCATTCTCCTGTAACTTCATCCCTCTTAGCCCCAAGTATTTTCCTAAGCACCTTATTCTCAAACATCCTTAATCTCTGTTCCTCTCTCAAAGTGAGAGTCCAAGTTTCACAACCATACAGAAGAGTCGGTAATATAACTGTTTTATAAATTCTAACTTTCAGTTTTTTCGACAGCAGACTGGATGATAAAAGTTTCTCAACCGAATAATAACAGGGATTTCCCATATTTATTCTGCGTTTAATTTCCTCCCGAGTATCATTTATATTTGTTACTGTTGCTCCCAGATATTTGAACTTCTCCACCTCTTGAAAAGATAAATTTCCAATTTTTATATTTCCATTTCGTACACGAGACATAATCATATACTTTGCCTTATTCTCAAACACCCTTTATCTCTGTTCCTCTCTCAAAGTGAGACTCCAAGTTTCACAACCATACAGAACAACCGGTAATAGGTTATAACTGTTTTATAAATTCTAACTTCAGATTTTTCGACAGCAGACTGGATGATAAAAGTTTCTCAACCGAATAATAACAGGCATTTCCCATATTTATTCTGTGCTTAATTTCCTCCCGAGTATCATTTATATTTGTTACTGTTGCTCCCAGATATTTGAACTTCTCCACCTCTTCAAAAGATAAATTTCCAATTTTTATATTTCCATTTCGTACAATATTCTGGTCACGAGACATAATCATATACTTTGTCTTCTCGGGATATCTCTTTACTTGCTTCCAGTAAAATTCCCGTGTTTTCCCTAATCGTTTGTGGATTTTCTCCTAACATATTCACGTCATCCGCATAGACAAGCAGCTGATGTAACCCGTTCAATTCCAAACCCTCTCTGTTATCCTGGACTTTCCTAATGGCATATTCTAGAGCAAAGTTAAAAAGTAAAGATGATAGTGCATCTCCCTGCTTTAGCCCACAGTGAATTGGAAACGCATCTGACAGAAACTGACCTATACGGACTCTGTTGTATGTTTCACTGAGACACATTTTAATTAATCGAACTAGTTTCTTGGGAATACCAAATTCAATAAGAAATCATATAAAACTTCTCTCTTAACCGAGTCATATGCCAAGACATATAACAAGAGAACGACTAGTTGAGGTAATATAATTAGTTTCGTTTCGTTTTATGTCGTCTCTTAGTAGTTAGAACAAGTGCCAAGGAAAAGAATTCAGCGTAAATAAGTAGTGTGGTAAAGACTTACTTACTTACAAATGGCTTTTAAGGAACCCGAAGGTTCATTGCCGCCCTCACATAAGCCCGCCATCGGTCCCTATCCTGTGCAAGATTAATCCAGTCTCTATCATCGTACCCCACCTCCCTCAAATCCATTTTAATATCCTCCCATCTACGTCTCGGCCTCCCTAAAGGTCTTTTTCCCTCCGGTCTCCCAACTAACACTCTATAGGCCTATGCATTTCTGGATTCGCCCATACGTGCTACATGCCCTGCCCATCTCAAACGTCTGGATTTAATGTTCCTAATTATATCAGGTGAAGAATACAATGCGTGCAGTTCTGCGTTTTGTAACTTTCTCCATCCTCCTGTAACTTCATCCCGCTTAGCCCCAAATATTTTCCTAAGCACCTTATTCTGAAACACCCTTAACCTATGTTCCTCTCTCAGAGTGAGAGTCCAAGTTTCACAACCATACAGAGCAACCGGTAATACAACTGTTTTATAAATTCTAACTTTCAGATTTTTGGACAGCAGACTGGATGATAAGAGCTTCTCAACCGAATAATAACACGCATTTCCCATATTTATTCTGCGTTTAATTTCCTCCCGAGTGTCATTTATATTTGTTACTGTTGCTCCAAGATATTTGAATTTTTCCACCCCTTCGAAGTATAAATCTCTAATTTTTATATTTCCATTTCGTACAATATTCTGGTCACGGGACATAATCATATACTTAGTCTTTTCGGGGTGGTAAAGTCTATTAACAAATAAACAAGTAAAATAATTTTTTTTCTCTCTCTATGAGGGCGGGAGGGGAACATCCCTGTGCACCGCGACCTATTGTGCACTCTGGGTTGAATTGCAAGCCCATCGACTCCACTAACGCCGAAATGACCGCTAACACCCTAACGACCAGTCCCACCATCCTTCCAAATCCGTGTACCATTCCACCCCAACAGCCCCCGTCACCCCAAAGCACAGTGTGCAATTTTTCCGATCTATGTGGACAAAATACAAATTTCGACTTGTTTAGTTACGCATAGGTGAATATGAATTCGTGTTCTTTAACATTTGAAGAATGTTGTGAGTAATAGCTTTTACTGATTTATCAGCGGAAAACTATATTTATAAGAGTATAAAGTTTGAGTTCTTCATAACACTTCTAGCTCCAGTTCAGTCGTAGAGAGAGAGGTTTACTGTGTGTGTGTGTGTGTGTGTGAAAAAGAGCGAATTGTTAATGATTTATTGCACTGTGAAGCATGGAATCTGTTCATATGGGTACGTTCTTACTAATGTAACTTCAATTACAAGTTTATGAAGTATTTTCGTTCTTACAGTAGGGTTTGAATATTACAATTGAAAAACTTAAGCTTTTAAAGTTCTCCAAATATAATGTCAGTTTTAGTATAGCCGATCACGTCCGGTTACAACAATTCTTTCACCATTTAATACAGCATCATTTAGAGTGTTGAATCCTTGTTTTAAAGTTTGCGCGTTCTTGCGCATTTATTAGCAATTAATTTTTTTTTTCAGTGGTGGGGCATACGGTAACTGTTCCATGTTCGGCTTAACAGCAGAAAAAAATCATTGACTAATTAATCACTATGAGAGTGTTTTAGAACACACAATAAATGTGAGAAATGCCTGCTATTATTCGGTTGAGAAGCTTTCATCATCCAGTCTGCTGTCAAAAAATCTGGAAGTTAGAATTTATGAAAGTTATATTACCGGTTGTTCTTTGTGGTTGTGAAACTTGGACTCTCACTTTGAGAGAGGAACAGAGGTTAAGGGTGTTTGAGAATAAGGTGCTTAGGAAAATATTTGGGGCTAAGAGAGATGAAGTTACATGAGAATGGAGAAAGTTACACAACACAGAACTGCACGCATTGTATTCTTCAACTGATATAATTAGGAACATTAAATCCAGACGTTTGAGATGGGCAGGGCATGTAGCACGTATGGGCGAATCTAGAAATGCATGTAGAGTGTTAGTTGGGAGGCCGGAGGGAAAAAGACCTTTTGGGGGGGCCGAGACGTAGATGGGAAGCTAATATTAAAATGGATTTGAGGGAGGTGGGGTATGATGATAGAGACTGGATTAATCTTGCTCAGGATAGGGACCTATGGCGGGCTTATGTGAGGGCGGCAATGAACCTCCGGGCTCCTTAAAAGCCAGTAAGTAAGTAGTAAGTAAGTAAGTAAGTAAGTAAGTAAGTAAGTAAGTAAGTAAGTAAGTAAGTAAGTAAGTAAGTAAGTAAGTGTTTTAGGCCTACAAAATTATTTATATGATATGGAATATCAGTTTAAAACTACATTGGACACATTTTATCTAATCTTATCAAATGCACAATAAAGCAGAATGCAAATCATTAGCTGGACAAAATTAGTAACTTCTCTGCAGTTTAACGGATTGTTATGAAACTTTGCACATGCCGTGCAGGTGGCACATATGATTTGTGTACAAAGTCTGATTACGTTTGCACAAGAAAAACTACTCCTTTATAGAGAGTGCGTTTAGACAGAGTTAATAACTTCTCTCCTATGTAACATATTTTTCTGAAACATTGTACGGAAGTTACAGGTAGCATATATTTTTGTGCACAAACTACATTTACGGTTCCATAAGTGAAACTACTCCTTTTAGGGATGCATTTAAACAAAATTAATAAATTATCTCCTATCTAACAGACGTTTATGAAACTTTATAGGCTACAGAATTTTTAGGTAGAATATATTTTTGTCTACAAAGTCTGATTATGTTTTATAAAAGGAACTACCTCTTTATAGTGGTGTATTTAGACAAAATTAACAACTTCTCTCCTATATAATATATTTTTATGCAACTTTGTACAACTACTAGGCCTACAGGTAGCATACAGATGTAATAAGAATTTATACACAAAAAGTAACTTATATGCTACCTGTAACTCCTGTACAAAATTTATGTACAGGAGAGAAGTTAATCTTGTGACACTACACCCCTGTAAAGAGGTGCTGGGATGCTTCCTCTTTTGGAACCGTAAATATAGTTTGTACGTAAAAAATATATCCTACTTTTACTTCCGTGCAATTTTTCATAAAAATCTGCTAGATAGGAGAAACGTTACTATTTTTGTCTAAAACCATCCCGTATAAAGGGGTAGTGCCTCTTGCACAATCGTAGTTAGAGTTTGTACACAAAGAATGTGTGCTATCTATAAGGTCTGTACAAAATATTTCATAACGATCCATTGGAATGCAGAGAAGCTATGCATTTTGTCCAGATAGATTTGCGTTATTGCACACTGTGCAACGGTCCGAGGTGTAGGCCCCCCTCTCCCGTCGGCTGGCCATCAGCTATCGCGCATGTAAATTAATTTAACAAAAATATAGGGGGGGGGGGAACAGGAATGCATGACAGCGAGGTCGAACATGCGACCGACTGATTCGGAAACAGGCACTCCGTCCACTAGAATAAAGCCATCCGTGAAAACATTCCATATGAACCAATGCAATACTCCAGGATATGACTATACGAGTATCTCGAAATTGGACATTAACTTGATTTACTTGAAATTAATTAGACACGGTTCGTATTAGTTATGGAAATATGTTTTGCCCTGTGACTTATAAATAATGTAATTGCGTGTGAAAATTATTTTTCTTTAACTATATGCAACTTAAATCTTAATTAATATTTAATATTTTATTATGTTTAATAGTCACACCGGACGCTATACTATACAGCGCTATGATTTTATGCGATATTATAGCTAGCGATAAGATATGAACATGGGCACACTAGATGCTACAGGGACATCACTTTATTTTTACCAACATTTTTAACATTAACCTGGCTATACTCGGAAACACTGTTTCCCCCTTCCATTACAGGAGTTTGATGTTACTAGTGCAATATGTAAACAAATCATTTTACTAGGTATAGGAGGAGAGAAAAGTAGTGTATCCATTTATGTTGTAGGGAAATACGATATTACGATTTTCAGTTTGATCATCACTTTTACGGAATTTATCAAAATACAGTAGAGTAGTAACATTTTTTTTCAAAAACTCAACATTTCAGGCGGCTATGTTCGTTATGTAATGTCTACTTTATTTAGCATATTAATTATTGATGTTATCATACAATATAAAGAGTGCATTTAAATTGAGGGGGTCATAAGTAAAGGGCTGTAAGTGCACTTAAGTTACTTTTGAGAAAATGGGGTTTAAATATTTAAGCTTTCGTAAAATCGGTGAAATTTTTTATTTAAATTTTAATGTGTGATGCGATTAAAATATCCCTTTACCACTAAAATTTTAGATACTTTTACTTACACTGGATGCACTTAACTCATGTTATTACAAATGTCACTAGCATTCCTTTGCTTCTAGCCACCTCAATTCAAAAAAGCTAATCTGAATTTTTAAACAAGTTGCTGAAAATGGTTGCCGTTCATTACAATGCAGGCTTCAATTCAGTACGTATATTATTAAAAACATTTGAAGCATATTCTCTGAAATTGAATTTATCGTTTCTTGAATATAAGTTTTTAGTACGATATTATTAATATAGGTTCTTTCTTCTATAGAAAACGCAATCATATTTATGAAACACACTATACACTGCAGTGTTTACTTCACTGCTTGAAGACTTCGAATGCAACAGCGGCCGTAAGTTTCTGTGTCTGACGGGAGCAAGGACATTAGTGAAGGGGTGAGAGTGAAGTACATTCAGAAATGCAGGTACAGTAAAAATGCAAGTAAAAATAAAATGATGTCCCTGTATAATAATGGTTCGTCAGAGACATTTTCTACAAAATGGCCAAGAGGATGGATCCAGAGGAATTGTTATTGTTTGCGCTGACTTTAAAACAGAAGCGGAAGAACAGGATTCATGAAATTTATAATCGTTTTTTTCCGAAGGAAATTTAATTTTTCATCAGGATAACTAACCCGCGCATATCGCCATAAATGTTCAAAGATCGTTCACGGGAAGACCTGAAAAAGGAGGACTGACAAGTACTGTATCGAGACAACACACTCAAAATCAAAATCAGTTGTGGGATCAAGTTCTGGCTACCTGGGAAGCATTTGCACCCATTCTTCCAAAATCAACTTTCCGACTGACTACTTTTCCGAATGATCATTTTTTCAAATGGTCATTATTCCGAATGATCATTTCTCCAAATTATTACTGTTCACTAATATCTTGAAATGAACAAGTTGCAATGGATGTACAAATTATTACTTACGGGGTACGAAAATATTAATGAATGGTTATGTATTAAAACATAAAATTGTTTAGTCACAAGTTAAAAAGTGTTAAAATTAAAAAAAAAAAAAGTTATATACCTTGGATAGACGGTCCGTTTCGACGTGATGTTACGTCTTCAAAAGTGTCTCCTGAACTACTGGTGATCTTGAATTCTGCGATGCGCATTTGTCGGTTGTAGGGGTGGGGTGTGTTGCTCTTATAGTGAGGGCTGGTTGTTTGTGTGTTATGACGTATCATG
>JAJSOF020000021.1:11414391-11425986 GCA_025594305.2 Periplaneta americana | reverse complement strand
TGGTCCTCAAGACATTCTGGGGTTGTGTGTGAATGAAGTAGCCACCAAAACGTTAAAATATGGTGTTCACTTAAATCGGCTACAACTTGCCATTTAACTCAAATATCAAATGAGTACCATTAAGGTAAAATTATCCGGAGGTAAAATAGTCCCCCCCTCGGATCTCCGGGCGGGGACTACTTTAATGGTACAGAATCAACTAAACATCTTACAATGGAATGCTGGCGGTATAACATCAGCCAGTATAAACGTAAATTTATAAATCGCAGTCAAAACTTCAACATTTCCACCATCAAGAGACAAGACAAAACTTTTTTCTAAGACTGTACACGATTTTCGATATACGAGTAGTTTGCTGTTTATAAAAAAGTGTTCTGATATAGTTATGACAAATTCATTGATCGCACTTATCTGTAATGAGCCATTATTTACTGATAGTTATATGTTAAGAAAATTTGGTTGGTGAACAGCTCGCATTTTAGTGAAATATTTTAATGTTCACTAGTTAATGTTTCATTTGGGTTGATTTATTGAAGCTTGTTGAAACCGGCCCTGAATAACTAACTTTTTTCGAATATTGACATAATATTGTATGGTTTGTCTCCAACAGTTATTGTACAGGGACATCATTTTATTTTTACTTCAATTTTTATTGTACTTCAGTTTTTGAATGTACTTCAATCCCACCCCTTCTACTAATGAAATTCAACCGTCCTGCACACAGATCCAAGACCGCATTACAGTCATAGTAGCCTTACGGTCATAGTAAACAGTACGTTCCAAAAATATGTTCGCGTTTTCCAGTGACGAAAGAGTTTTCAATATTGAATCATTTTTGCACAGGTACTGCCGTCCATTTGCCTACGTCGTATCTCGGTTTCCCCCACCAGCTTTTATTCCCCAGCTAGTGGCTGGGCTGTCTTAGCTCTTATCTGAGAACATTGATTTCTGTTAGGAATTGGACGTCTACGTAATATTATACAACTGTTTAAAATAGCTTAAATAAAAGGAGCTCGTTAAGTAATTAACTGTCACGTGATTTCCTCCCTTTCTACGACCCTAGGACTTGGACGGACAGCAGATAGTATGTCTGAGTAATTTTGTCTTTTCGGATCGGGAAGAAGTGAAGAATGAATTTACAGTATGTAAGGTACTCTTTTATAGAGTAGGTACAGAATTATTTCAACTTGAGTTACTAGTACGAAGGACGAAACTGGTAATTGGAATTAGGTACAATAGTCTGTAGTGCAATAATATGCACAAAAGAATTGAAGCCTGTATCGAAATGAACGGCCACCATTTTAAAAATGTGTTTAAATATCCATATTATGATTATTTTTCAATTTAACTTCATTCTCTATATTGTATGCTAATGTGCTGTAACAGTACAATATACGCTGCATAATTAATAAGTCCGAATGGATAGCTCAATTCGTGAGTAAAAACACTAAGCGTTAATACATTACTGTATTTTGATTAAACAAAAACCTAATGAAAATTATCAAACTCAAAATTGCGATATTTCCTAGTTTACATAAATGGATAAACTACTTTTCTTCCCTCCTATACCTAGTAAAGTGATTTGTATTTTACGCCAGTATCATCGAACTCCAGTCTTGGAAGGGGGAGCAAGCGGTGTTTTCGGTTCTAGGCCCTTAATCCAAAGATATAGACAGGTTAATATTGAAAATGTTAGTAAAAATAAAATGTTGTCCCTGTATTAATGTCACATACAATCTCCCGAGTTTGTCGGTTTAATATTTTTCATTCTGTGTAAAAGTAATCGTGTAAATCGCGGTCAAAACTTCAACATTTCCACCACCAAGAGACAAGACAAAACTTTTTTCTAAGACTGTACACGATTTGCGATATACGAGTAGTTTGCTGTTTATAAAAAAAGTGTTCTGATATAGTTATGACAAATTCATTGATCGCACTTATCTGTAATGAGCCATTATTTACTGTTGGTTAAATGTTAAGAAAATTTGTTTGGTGAACAGCTCGCATTTTAGTGAAATATTTTAATGTTCACTAGTTAATGTTTCATTTGGGTTGATTTATTGAAGCTTGTTGAACCCGGTCCTGAATATCTAACTTTTTTCGAATACTGACATAATATTGTATGGTTTGTCTCCAACAGTTATTGTACAGGGACATCATTTTATTTTTACTTCAATTTTTATTGTACCTGAGTTTTTGAATGTACTTCACTCCCACCCCTTCTACTAATGAAATTTAACCGTCCTGCACACAGATCCAAGACCGTATTACAGTCATAGTAGCCTTACGGTCATAGTAAACAGTACGTTCCAAAAAGATATTCGCGTTTTCCAGTGACGAAAGAGTTTTCAATATTGAATCATTTTTGCACAGGTACTGCCGTCCATTTGCCTACGTCGTATCCCGGTTTCCCCCACCAGCTTTTATTCGCCAGCTAGTGGCTGGGCTGTCTTAGCTCTTTTCTGAGAACATTGATTTCTGTTAGGAATTGGACGTCTACGTAATATTATACAACTGTTTAAAATAGCTTAAATAAAAGGAGCTCGTGAAGTAATTAAATGTCACGTGATTTCCTCCCTTTCTACGACCCTACGACATAACCACTTGGACGGACAGCAGATAGTATGTCTGAGTAATTTTATCTTTTCGGATCGGGCAGAAGTGAAGAATGAATTTACAGTACGTAAGGTACTCTTTTATAGAGTAGGTACAGAATTATTTCAACGTGGGTTACTAGTACGAAGGACGAAACTGATAATTGGAATTAGGTACAATAGTTTATAGTACAATAATATGCACAAAAGAACTGAAGCCTGTATCGAAATGAACGGCCACCATTTTAAAAATGTGTTTAAATATCCATATTATGATCATTTTTCAATTTAACTTCTTTCTTGTACGCTAATATGCTGTAGACAGTATAATATACACTGCATAATGAATAGTACGTCCACATAGACAGCTCAGTTCGTGAGTAAAAACACTCATTGTTAATACTGTACTGTATTTTGGTTTAAAAAAATCTAATGAAAATTATCAAACTCAAAAGCGCGATATTTCCTAGTTTACGTAAATGGATGACCTACTTTTCTTCCCTCCTATACCTAGTAAAGTGATTTGTATTCTACGTCAGTATCATTGAACTTCAGTCGTGGAAGGAGGTAGCAAACGGCGTTGATCCAGAGGTATAGCCAAGTTAATATTAAAAATGTTAGTAAAAATAAAATTATGTCCCTGTATAAAACTTTTTTTTGTAAAATTAAAATTTAAGAAGTTGTTAACAATATTCCATACTTATTGTTCATTCTGCATAAGGCGTAAGGGATTTTAAGAAAATATATCAGCAAGGATAAACGCGATAAAGAATGAGAATTGTGGCTTGCTTAGAAACTCTCATTTCATCCTGAACAAATAGGAAAACTAATTTGGGCAACTGCTAAATTTACACAAACCAAATAGAAATGATCGGGCGATATTAAAATACAAACTGCTGAGCCGTTTATACCCGAACCCACACTTTCTGAAGTCGAAATTGCGATAGAAAAGCTGAAAAAATATGTCTCCAGGTATCGATCACATTCTAGTGTGTAAAATTAATAGAAGAGATTGTAACACATTATCCGGTGAAATAAGCTTGTACTTGCTATTTGGAGAAAGGAAATTGTACCAGAGCCAATAGGACTCCATAACTGAACACTGTACAATATCTTTCAGAAGGGAGAAAAGACTAACTGTACAGCTGGCGCCAGCGTTTTTGGTGTGTGTCCTAGATATATAGTGCCCGGTTTGTGTGCATGTTGCTAGTGCAGCTGAGAATGGTACCACTTCATATACACGTCACAACAACCATTTGCCAGACACAGTTGTCAGACTGATTGCGGCAAATGTAAAACGCTCGCACTTAAAGTTCCCATTACTTATTTCACACGCCAAAAACGATGACGCGGACTGTAGTAACTTTCGCTGACGTCGTACAAAATTTTGTCCAATATTCTTTTGATAAAACTAACTCAATATGTAGATGAAATTATTGGAGATCATCAGTGTGGTTTTAGGCGAAATAGATCGACTATTGATAAGAGTTTTTGTATTCGATAGATATTGGAGAAGAAAATGGGAGTATAAGAGTACGGTACGGGGCATTCCATGTCAAATCAACACAAAAAAGTGGACTTTTCAACCCGACCACCTCAGATTTCCATTAAATTTGGTAGGATGGTAAAGAACCTTAAGTTAAGTAATTATGCAAAATTTTAGCTCTCAGTAATGCACGATATCCCTACAGCAATTCTGTCAACACGAAAAAAAATGTAAAAAATGTCGCATACTATGTCAACAAAAATAATTCATAACTTCTCTTCTAATTGAGGTAGAATCTTAAACTTGGGCTTATTTTAAAGCCAAGGGATCATACGTTTCAATAAAAATAGGTTTGCATCAAAGTAATGAATTCTTTATTGGAGAGTCACGTGAAACACATTTTAACATTGAATATCTATAAATGCAGGACATAAATTATTTCGCGAAAAATGTATGTCATAGAGGTAAGAGTATTCTCCACTTGGTGTAAGTTTCATTTTGGAAACTTTTCAGGAATATCAGTAAAAAATATATCAATGTATTGGTTTGTAGCACTTAACCCCGTCTTACATCAACACTGCATGCGCACGAGTTCCTACTTGTCTGATAAGCTGCGTCATCGATCTGTCAGGCCGTCATGAGTGGCAGTTTATACAATACAGTCTTCAATTTATACAAAACGTGCAATCTGTTTCAAGTGCAGTGTCGTTAGTTTTCGTAGTATGTGGTAGTTTTGTGCGATGTAATGGAGTCGCGTTTTAAGTTACAGGCTTATGTTTGCTGCAATCCCTTAGAGAAATCAGGGCACTGTAATTAGAGGAAAAATTTAAGAAGTCTTATATCGTGGATGCTTAATGTATTTCCTAATTTAAAACAGGAACAAAAGGTATGCGCTATGTGTCGCAAAGAAATAAAAATATAATATGATGCTGTTACGCAGAATCCTCATAATGACTCTAGTAATGAAGAATACGTCGACTCTACAGCAATGTAAGTTCATTAAATACAAGTCTTTTTGACCAGGGTGTGTTCCTTATTAAACAAGAAAGGCTACAACAAGAGAAATATAAGAGACAGAAATTTGAAAATATTGTAAAAGACAAAGTCTTCGATATAAAGATGCCGAGGAATCAGGACCTTTCTGATTCTGAAATTTTGTCTCAGTTGCAGGAAAATTTTCAAAATTCAGGTAAAAGTGAGAAAATCACCATTTTAACACTACTACCTAAAAGCTGCGGCGTAAATAGTATAAAAAAGAGTTTCTTTCAGCTTTCGAATACATAATTCGGAAAGCCAAAGTCCTGGCAAAGGGAAAGGGAATTTTGTGTTCACCAAATCCGAAACCTGGAAAACCCTTGCTCGCGGCTGTTGCCGATAAAGTTAAAGAATTCTGTTGTTCTGACGAGATAAGCAGAATGATGCCTGGTAAGAAATATTTGTTGTGATTAAAGAATCAGGGAGTAAATCACATGAGCAGAAATTAATTACATGCAGTGTTTAAAAATTCTAACCCTGACAAAGAAATTGTATTCTAGCTAGAGATAGTGGACTATACTGTCTGTGTTTGTGTCCTATCAGAATGTAAAACTTATGCCGGAAGCAATTTATTAAAGTTTCAGGTCTACGTGGATTTCAAGAAAATTTTTCTTTATACTTTCCAGCTTAACATTTCTTGGCTACTATGGTGTGCAATCCTCCTCATATAAATTGCTTGTTCAAGAAATGTACAGAATGTCCTGAACCATTCAAAATAAGAGAGGGTTTAGAGAAATGTTTCGTATAAAACTGCAGTGAATCAGTGACCTACAAGCAGTGGATGACGACTGACCGATCAACGCTTGAGATTATAATGAAACCCACAGACAAATTTTTCGACTGTCTCTTGGAGAAACTTGGTGATTTACTGACATACTCATTTATATCATCTGAACAAAGTAAGTTTCTACGTGATATGAAATCATTTCTACAGCCATGCCTGCTTGTTGTGTTATGCGACTTCGCTGAAAACTATTATTTCGTAATCCAAGACGAAATTCAGTCATATCACAGGACTAATGTGCAGACAACCATTCATACTTTCGTAATATATCATAACGAATCGTCATCCGATACAGTCTCTATTAAAAATCTGGTAATAATTTCACACTGCCCGAAATATGACACTACAGCTGTACATCTGTTTCAAAAATATCTAATGGAGTCATTAAAACAAACATCTGTAATTCACCACAAAAATTATGTATTTCTCCGATGGATTCTCTGCTCAGTATAAAAATAGAAAAAAATTTCCTGAACCTCACATTACATGAAGAAGATTTTGGATTTCCAACAGAATTGCATTATTTTTGCATATCGCATGGCAAAAGAGCATGCGACGTTGTAGGTGGGACACTTAAAAGGTTTGCGGCTTGTGCTAGTTTGCAGAGACCATCCGATAAACAAATAACTACACCTAGGGAATTGTACGACTGAACAAGGCATCATCTCCCAAACATTAATACCGTTTATGTGACTAAAAAAGGCAATACTGAAGGGGAAAAAATGCTTGCTCTTCGATTTGCAAAATCCACCACAGTGCCTGGAACACAAGTTTCATATAGTCCTGCTGTTTAGGATGGGTATTATACTTGCTAAGCAGTTTTAAAATGCAGTTGAAACAACGCAGCATCCCGTCTGGAAAGATGATCAGGCTATTTCATCTCAGCAATGAAAGGTAAGCATTTCTTACAGAACTTCAGGTTTAACAAAATCCATGTAACAATAATTTATTTCAGGTAATAATTTAAAAAATTCGAATTATGTACTACATGTTAAATTACATAGTGCCATTCAAGAATATGATCAAATATAATTAAATACAACGAATGTGTGGGACATAATTATCCCGACTTATACGGTTAGCTTACGCTTGCTGTGACATAATAATTTTTATCTTTATAAACTATGAAGATTCCAAGTTGAAACTTATCAATTCATTATATCACTAATTGAGGCGTACTATATATTTTTTTCATTAAAATAGAACCCCCGTATTTTTAAATATGAATATATGAAAATTGTTTCACCATGTTTTTTTAGTGTAATCGAATACATGCAGAAAACAATATAAGTAATAAAAACTATCACATATTAAGAATGTATCAGCCAATTTTTGTAAATTTATATGGAGACGTTGTTGAGATATATAATTTTAATTGAAGCGGCGTGCTTACAAAAATGTGAGTTTTCTTCATGTTTGAAACGCCACTGACAGAAAACGAAAAGCACAGGACATATGAAACTCGGCAGTTTTAGTTAGCGCGGCAGGTCAAACAAACCCTCAAATTTTGAAAGAAATCTGAGTCGGTCGGGTTGAGTGCCTTGTTGATTTGATATGGAATGACCCGTATATCAGTTATTTACGTATATTTAAAAAGGGCATGTGACTCGGTTAATTGAGAATTTTTACACGATATTCTTATTGAACTCTGTATTTCCAAGAAACTAGTTCGATTAATTAAAATGTGTATCAGTGAAACGTACGGCAGAGTCCGTATAGGCCAATTTCTGTCAGACTTTTTCAATTCACTGCGGGCTAAAGCAAGGAGATGCACTATCACCCTTGCTTTTAACTTAGCTCTAGAATATGCCATTAGGAAAGTCCAGGAAAATACAGAGGGTTCGGAATTGAATGGGTTACATCAGCTGCTTGTTTATGCGAAAGATATGAATATGTTAGGATAAAATCCACAAACTATTAGGGAAAAAACGGGAATTTTACTTGAAGTGATGAACCGTACTGGGTCCCTTGTACCATAATTCGGCCGTAAACCCTTGAATAATGATGAAAACCTTGTTGGAATAATGGGATTAACAAAATAGCTTTACCTGAATAACAATTTATTTTTATAAAATATGGTAATAACAATTGAAAAATATGAATGCAATATAAGAACAATTGATTGCCTGTAAATATGTATCTATATACAAATACTTAAATATAAAAGAAAAGCAAACAGCAATAGAGACTAGAAAGTTAATACCAATAAGGAGAGTAAAGGGGCGCGCTTCCGAACAGGGATAGCGGAATTTCCTCTAAGGTTAGAATCCAGTTTAGGTGTGTGTGTGTGTATTAATCGAAAATTAGGGGCTAGAAAATATTGAGAATAGGACGCATGTTTATATGATATTTTTTCGATTAAGGGTATATGTACGTGAACGACCACAAATATTCTCAGAAAATGCAGGCTCTAAATTTCTAAAATTTTATAAGGAAATTAACTCACAATTGGACAAAAATTACAAGGTACCACAACAAGTCTTATTAGAACTTAAGTATCTTATAAAGGTATAAAAAGGTTACTAATAATATTTTTAAGAATTCACTTTTTACTTCAAATTAAATTTTCCAAAAATTGAAAATTTTCACATATATTTCATAACTCCACAACCGTTAGAGACAGAATTTAAAAATGTTGTACACTGATTTAACATGCATTTATGCAAAAAGTAGGCTACAATAATGACTATTTCTTGGAAAATTGAAAAATTATGTCACAAAACATTATGTAAATTTTAATATATTTTATATAGAACAAGTAAAGAATTAATTGTATTAAAGTAAATAACTCTACATGTCTGAGAGTAGTCTGCTTTTTAGAAACAAGTGTTCATTACATGCAGGAAAAATATTAAAGATATCAGAGAGACCATAACAATGTTATGGTTACCAAATGATGTAACTGCAGAATGTTTTTTTTTCTCATACTCTGATAAAACTGGTTTGAAGAATATTATTAGTAACATTTTTTATCAGATATTTAAGTTTTAATAAGTCTTGTTGTACGGTGGTTGCACCAATGAATGACCAGATCCAGTAAATGACCATCTTGTAAAATATATGTTTAAAATAGGAGTCAGGGCTGCAAAAACCAATCTGAAACTCCGAATTACAGAAGATCAACTATGTTTTGAAATATTCTCTCTCAGTGGTCACTCAGAATCACGTAACTGTGTATAAAATATGACAGTTTTCTTCAGGTGTGCATAAAATGTGCAATCCTGCTTGCACTCCTAATAAGGTAAGACTAATGACAACGATTCATATAGCAGCCTTTCAATGCAATTATTTGTTATTTTTCTTAGATATTAAGTAAGGAATTAATTATATAGGTATTTAAATAATGATTTCATTAAAAAGGTAAATTCTAGCAACAAAGCTGTATAAATAACGTGGGTGGTTATTCACTGGATCTGAATAATGGGTCTTCCCCAATGAATGACTACTTTGGCCATTTACTGGTGATATCGTCATATGCGTTATTTTTATTTCTAAGCACGAAATTCAAAATCTGTGACTGTTCTTTCATATGTATGTGTTAGTGAATGACCGAAAAACGAACTTGTACCAGTAAATGACCATGGTCCAAAGTTGGGTGGTCATTCACTGGAGGCTAGAGACATTTACTGGTTCGTATTCAAATGAGTTTAAATTAACAATTGAAATCCTTTGAATTTACTTTTCTGCAAATCAGCCTAAAATGCGCATGAAGGAAATAAAAAGAAGAAAACATACAGATGTTTTCAATATAGCGAAGGAGATCTCTATGCAGCTGTAGAATCAACACGTAGAAATCAAATCAGTACCAATACGGCTAGCAAAGAATATAACAATTCCAAAAGCTACTTTAATAAATAAATTACATGGAAAAGTAACAGTGGAGCGAAAAATGGGTCCCACAGCCACACTAACGAAAGAAGGGGAAGGCCGGTTCGAAAATTGGATTATTGCTGAAGCCAAATTGGGATTGCCGTGCATCCCGACGAAGTTAAAGACTCAGTTCAGAAGGTTATGAAAGACATTAAACGAAATAACCCATTTACTGTAATGGTGGTCGCCCAGGGCAAAAATGGCTAGAATTTTTTTCTAAAAAGACATCCTTTTGTGACAATAAAGAACATAGAAGTTATATTCAGAGCTTTGGATATCATCCAGAGCAACCCTCTGGTTCCAAATAATCATAGATTTGTAAATATTCAGGGAAATGTTGCAATAGTAGAAGATACTCATGCCAATTTTTTGGTTCCTAATAATAGTGAATCTATAGATTCTTATAGAAATTTTGAAGAATGTTGTGATGGAAATAATGTGGAGAATGGATGTGTTGAAACTAATAGGATTACTGGAAATGGAATCCAAAGCATTATTCCAAGTGATGGCCTCGACAAAGTAGTATTATTAACGATATGATTGTTGCAGAACCATCTGAGAATGGAAGTGTTGAAAGTAATATGGAGATTAGAAATGGGATCCAAAGTATCAGTCCAAGCAATTATGTTGATGGAAGTTGTATTAATAAACTTAATGCTACAGGACCATCAAATAATGTGACATCAGAAACTGTCTGAAAAAGTGATTTGCATTGGCCAAAAGTAGAAGATAATAATAATAATGAAATAATATAAAAAGAACCCCTCCTGATGTTCCATTTGCAGTAACTTCTAAAGAGTGGAAAGAGTATCATGATAAAAGAAAACTAAAGGAAGAGAAGTAAAACGTGAAGAAACAGCGTAAAGAAGATGTATACGCAAAGAAAAACAGAGAAAGAAACTACAAAGAAGGGAACTCTGAGAAAAAAAAAACTATCTGAGAGCGAAACAGAAATTGACTCTTTGTCTTTACTCTTTCGAATTCTGCACACTTCAACACCAAATTACCTTTCGTCTCGTTTCTCTTATCTATACTCTAACCACGACGTAAATACCAGATCACTTATCTGTGGCACGCTAAGTATACCTCTTCATAGAACATCTTGTTATTCATCATCTTTTACAATATCCACCTCGCGTCAATGGAATTCCTTGTCACAAAGTATTAGGGGCTGCAAGACAATAAACACCTTTAAGAACAGCTTAAAAGATAACCTTATTAGCATTTCACTCCAATCATACTGATTTAAACTATCACTGACTACATTGTTACTCCTTTCTTTTAGACATCATCCTGATTGTGCTGTATTTTAATTGTCTCGTAATAATCTCTTTCTATTATCTAATATTATTTGAAATATATTAACATTATATGTATTTTAGTTTAATTCTGCTACACAGTTTATTTCAGTGTTTAATTAATAGTTCATAGTATTTTGTTGTTTAATTTGTAAATAACTTTTGTATACATGTAACTCTCATCTAAATCAAATTGTTGGATTCTTTGTAAGTTCATGCACATGTATATACACTTTTTGCTGGTTGAGTGGAAGAGAAGGCCTTACGGCCTTAACTCTGCCAGCTAAAATAAATCATTATTTATTATTATTATTATTATTATTATTATTATTATTATTATTATTATTATTATTATTATTATTATTATTATTATTATTATAATGTCACTTGTATCTGACACTGATTCAGGAAACACTGACTGTTTGAAAGTAATGTATGGGCCTAGTTCTTAACCTAGTGCTATCACTACATTAGAAGAAGATATCTATCGCAAAATGTAGTACGTTATTGTGAAACATAAAGAAACAT
>JAJSOF020000021.1:11392279-11404912 GCA_025594305.2 Periplaneta americana | reverse complement strand
AAATATTTCAAATACCTGACTGGGTTGGGACCCTAATCCCCTTCAAAGTAGGCCCCTTGTGCTTGCACACACTTAGCCCACCGATCCTTCCACTGCCGGAAACACCTCTGGAAGTCTTCTTTGAATGGTGTTCAGCTCCGTCGTCGCATTCCGCATTATCTCTTCTCTACTCTCAAAATGGGATCCTTTCAGTGGTGTCTTCAATTTTGGAAACAACCAGAAGTCGCAAGGATCCAGGTCTGGAGAGTAGGGAGGTTGGTGAACGGTTGTAATTCCATGTTTGGCCAAGAAAGTGTGTATCAATTGGGATGAATGTGCGGGGGCGTTGTCGTGATGCAAGTGCCAGTTGTTCGCCGTCCACATGTCTGGTCTTTTGCGCCGAACTGCATCACGGAGTCGCCGGAGAACATCGTGATAGTACTCCTTTGTCACCATTTGTCCTTCCGGTGCGTATTCGTGATGCACAATTCCACGGACATCAAAGAAAACAGTCAGCATCACCTTGATTTTGCTTCGCACCTGCCGCGCTTTCTTCGGCCTTGGAGACTCGGGATGCTTCCATTGCGACGACTGTCTTTTTGTTCCTGGGTCGTACCCGTACACCCATGACTCATCTCCAGTTATCACGGTGTTCAGAAACCTAGGATCAGTGTTGGCGGTGTCCAGAAGGTCCTGTGCAACGTCACGACGGAGGTCCTTTTCTTCCGGGGACAACAACTTGGGCAAGAATTTCGCAGCCACTCGGTTCATGTTCAAATCATCACGCAAAATTGCATGTGCAGAATCTTTACTCACTCCAACCTCTTCGGCAATCTCCCGCACGGTCAAACGACGATCTGCCATCACCAAATTTCGCACCCTCTCAACAACAGCTGCACTCCGAGCAGTTTGGGGCCTGCCACAACGCTGCTCACTCTCCGCTGATGTGCGGCCATCTTTGAATCGGTTGAACCACTCCTTAATTTGTGTTACACCCATCGTATATTCCCCAAACACCTGCTGAATCTTACGAATTGTTTGACTTTGAGAATCACCAAGCTTTTGACAAAATTTGATGCAGTATCTTTGCTCAATTCGTTCAGTCATCTTGCGAGAAAACTAAATCCGACAAACACCTAGAACAGCACCTTACTTGGCGACCACCAGCCAGTGACTGGCACAAGCGAATGCGGTGAAAAAATTCAAGCATGCGCATTACATTTCCTCCTTCCACCATGCACAGTGGCGCCGCCTTAGAATCATAACTTTACGCGGGAAAAATTAAGGTCGGATACTTTTTAGACAGGCCTCGTAAACAGTCCATCACAAAATATATTTCACCCTGTACAGATGCAATATATACAGTACATTCCTAGTGTAGACAATAAATGTCTACCATTAAAGTATTAACGTAAGTTGTAAACTTCAATCAGGTGTCCCTACGCCGAAGCCTGTTACACGTACCGCAGCCAAGTAGCAATACACACAACGGTAATGCACATTACGGACCACCTGTGCTGTTGCAGTCAGCCCACACGGGTCATGACGTCATTTATACTCCGTGTACTCTAAACCTCATACTGGTTACTCTGTGTGCCTAGGCCGAAGCCTGATTATGACAGATTCTGATTTGTAATAGTGAATGAGAGTGAACTAATTTGCCTTTATGCTCTCTCTTTTGGCGTCTACCAATTTCTCATTCATCCCTAGTTGCTCTTGGCCTTCATACATTTATTCTCACATATTTTTCTCTTGAGAGCTTTACTCGGGCGCGCTTCCGAACGGGGCAGCGGCATTACTCCTAAGGTTAGAGCCAATTTAGGTGTGTGTATGTGTGTGTAGTAATCGAAAAAATATCATATAAACATGCGTCCTATTCTCAATATTTACTAGCCCCTAATTTTCGATTAATACACACACACCTAAACTGGACTCTAATAAATAATAATACTAAACTGCCCCCCATTGAGGGTAGCCCTTACGGACTCAGTATATCCTCAAAAAATTATTATACATATGTAAGCAGAATTTGTTAACACAATTATCACAATGTCATCCCTCAAAGATGTTGGCAGAACAAATTTCCGTCGAAATTCTTCGAAAAAAGCTGGTATAGTCCCTCGAGCACCTATGAGCAAGCCGAATACCTCAATGTGAATTAAGGCATATTTCAGCTTGAAATAGTTGACTGTAGGCTCATAGATCGACTTCTTCTCAAGGTGGACCTCGGCTGACTGATGACATCCTACTTCAAAACGTATCGTGGGGTCCACAATGATGCCCTGTTTAGTGTCAGCATTGTACGCTAAAATATCTAGTCGTCTCGTTGACCCATTTTCAGCTAGATAGGAGATTTCTTCTTCTACTATCCAGCCCTTAGTTCTTAATGTGGCACCAATTTTGGATCTTACAAGATGATGTCTAGAGTTCCTCAAGAGCAATCCCTGTTCACAGAATCCCAAGACGTGTGCTAAAGTTACAAAATCTCCGGGCAGCCATGTCTGCACCGGGTACCGTCGAGAGATCTGCCGGGAGCGGAACGAACAGCTGCTAAATTTGCTGTCATTTTCATGCTAGATATCCATTCACTAGTCGAAAGTCCTTTCTTGTTTGCAATCCAACTGTTGGCGGCTGTTACTTCGCTATACATCTCAACACCTTTTCCCCGTCCTGAAAGGGTCTTCCATGATTCATATTCACGACCTCTCAATTCTTCTCGAAAATTTCGAATTGTAGCTTTAGTAAAGTCTTCGGGAAAAGAAAGGCAGAGGGAATCACACGACGAATTGAGTTCGACATCTGTCTCACCATGGTAACATGCGGATTATCTGCTCTGATTAATGATAGACAGATGTTACAATGTTGAAGAAAAGCTTCCCACGAAGAGCGTATTAACTGAAGTCCTTTTAACTTTTTACTAGCGTACAGCATGCTATTTGGAATATCAGCCGGGAGGAAAAGCATGTCTTTAACAGAGCTTCGTAGGATCTTATCAACGTCTTCCAAAAACTTCGAGATAATTTATGTAAGGGAGCCATTTGCAGGGGATATATGAGCTTGGGCCAGATATATTGATTAACAATATTAAGTTTTTGATCAGGCCGCAACATAGGTGTCGATACTAAAAGTTCAAGATCCTGAAGAAGGGAAACTATCAATTCTTCGGAATTAAACTGCAGTTCATCATTAACCCAGATAAGACTGACGTCCTATATATAGGACACCGGACGTTTCACACAAATATGTTAATAACAATGACTATGACAGACTATATATAAAAAAAATTGGAGGCAATTTATAACACATAAGGATTATGGTATCATGATTGCCGACTATGAAAATCTTACACAGCAATGTTAAAAAATAAAACGTTCCGTCCTATATATAGGACGTCAGTCTTATCTGGGTTAAAAGTTATTCCTAAATATTTTATTGTGTCTTCTGGTCCAATGGCCTTTATATACGAGTCATGGTGAAGAAACAAATCCTTTTCAAGTAGTTTTCCTTTATGAATATTAATTGACGCCGATTTCTGGACATTGAGTTGTAGGCCAATATTTTGAAGTAAAGATGTAACCATCATAACGAGCTCTTGTGCTGCGTTCATGGATTCACCAATGACAACTATGTCATCTGCAAAGGCTGATATAGTAAGACAGTCTAAATCGGAATTAATTTGGAAACCGTATTGGTCAATGATATGTTTTTCTGTCAGTTCTTTAATAATGAAGTCAATGGATAAATTAAACACGAGAGGGGACAATGGAGGTCCTTGAAAGACCCCTCTTTTGAGTTCGATACGATCAGACTTTGAGCCTGAAGAATGGATGGTAGTGAAGTTCCCTTTGGTTAAAGTTTGTATTAATTCGCGAAGGCGAGTCGGTAAAGGCTGCGTGTTAAGTGTTTGTTCTAGATGTTCAAAACCCACGTTGTCAAAAGCCTGAGTCATATCCAACATGGCGATATTAAGATCTTTCTTATCTTGCTTAGCTTGTCGTAAACAACCGTCAACTAACGAAATATTGATGTATGTACCTGGTTGACTGACGAAACCCCTTTGGTTCTCATTCAAAAGGACGAAATTAGAGGAAATTCCGCTGTCTCTGTTCGAAAGCGCGCCCCTTTACTCTCCTTATTGGTATTAACTTTCTAGTCTCTATTGCTGTTTCCTTTCTTTTATATTTAAGTATTTGTATATAGATACATATTTACAGGCAACCAATTGTTGTTATATTGTATTCATATTTTTCAATTGTTATTACCATATTTTATAAAAATAAATTGTTATTCAGATAAAACTACTTTGTTAATCCCATTATTCCAACTAGGTTTTCATCATTACTGACGGGTTTACAGCCGAATTATGGTACAATATGACCCAGTGCGGTTCATCGCTTCCAGTAAAATTCCCGTTTTTTCTCTAATATTTCGTAAATTTTCTCCTAACATATTCACGTCATCCGCATAAACAAGCAGCTGATGTAACCAGTTCAATTCCGAACCCTCTATGCTTTCCTGGACTTTCCTAATGGTATATTCTAGAGCTAAGTTAAAAAGTAAAGGTGATAGTGCATCTCCTTGCTTCAGCCCACAGTGAATTGAAAAATTCTGACAGAAACTGGCCTATACGGACTCTGCTGTACGTTTCACCGATACACATTATAATTAATCGAACTAGTTTCTTGGAAATACCAAGTTCAATAAGAATATTGTGTAAAAATTCTCTCTTAACCGAGTCACTTGCCCTTTTTAAATATGTAAATAACTGATGTACTGTACCCTTATACTCCCATTTTTTTCTCCAATATCTGTCGAATACAAAAAATCTTATCAATAGTCGATCTATTTCGCCTAAAACCACACTGATGATCTCCAATAATTTCATCTACATATGGAGTTAGTTTTATCAAAAGAATATTGGACAAAATTTTGTACGACGTCAGCAAAAGTTACTACAGTTATGGCTAGTTTGTCCAAGTTATGTTTACTTTTGCTTAACGAATGTTAAATTAACAGTCTGTTTAGTTTTAACGCTTTGTTAATATATTTTCTATTTGTTCAACATAATTTTGTTTAAGATAACCAACACTTAACTATAACGTCTGTTAGCACTATTTTAACTACTCAACAGCAGTTGGTAATGATTCTACACATGTAAGACAATTTTTGATTGCCTAAAATTAATCTTTAAATTCTATATTATAGAGTGAGTCATGAAACTTGCATAAAATGACAACCTGTTATAGTAGGCCACGCTTCATAAACAAACAGTAGACAAATGAATGTTGTAGGTGACGTGCTGAATAATAATTACAAAGTAAGGTTGTATTTCTTCATTATGGATACGAAATAGGAAAGAAATAAAATAACACTGATGTATTTAAACAGTCCAAAGTATTTTTTAAATGTTCTATTACCAGTCATATGCTAAACATTCCCTACAGAGAGACACAAAATATTAATTTCGCAACTTCTGTTCGAACAGCTGTGGAGACATCGGCCATATTTAACTAACTGTTAAACGAGTTAACTGCCCGAACTCCTACATTTAAAATTAATAAACTGTTAACAATCCGTTAAACCAAACTGATGTTGAAAACATAGAATTTTATTAATTAACAAACTGTTTAGAGTTTAACAGTCGTTAAATTTTCTAACAATATTTGGAAAAACCGGCCATAAGTCTTTTCTCCCTTCTGAAAGATAAGCTACTGTACAGTGTTCAGTTATGGACTCCTATTGGTTCTGGTACAATTTCCTTTTTTCAAATAGCAATTACAAGCTTATTTCACCGGATAATGTATTACACTCTCTTCTATTACTTTTGTGCACTAGAATGTGATCGATACCTGGAGACATACTTTTTCAGCTTTTCTATCGCAATTTCGACTTCAGAAAGTGTGGGTTCGGGTATAAACGGCTCAGCAGTTTGTATTTTAATATCGTCCCGATCATTTCTATTTAGCCTGTGTAAATTTAGTAGTTGCCCAAAATAGTTTTTCTATTTGTTCAGGATGAAATGAGAGTTTCTAAGCATGTCACAATTCTCATTCTTTATCGCCTTTATCCTTGCTGATATATTTTCTTAAATTCCCTTACGCCCTTATGCAGAGTGGACAAGAAGTATGGAATATTGTTAACAACTTCTTAAATTTTAATTTTACAAAAAAAGTTTTATACAGGGACATCATTTTATTTTTACTAACATTTTAAATATTGACTTGGCTATACCTCTGGATCAACGCCGTTTGCTACCCCCTTCCACGACTGAAGTTCGATGATAATGGCGTAGAATACAAACAAATCACTTTACTGGGTATAGGAGGGAAGAAAAGTAGTTCATCCATTTACGTAAACTAGGAAATATAGCTCTTTTGAGTTTGATCATTTTCATTAGATTTTTGTTTAATCAAAATACAGTACAGTATTAACAAAGAGTGTTTTTACTCACGAACTGAGCTGTCTATGTGGACGTACTATTCATTATGCAGTGTATATTATACTGTCTACAGCATATTAGCGTACAAGAAAGAAGTTAAATTGAAAAATAATCATAATATGGATATTTAAACACATTTTTAAAATGGTGGCCGTTCATTTCGATACAGGCTTCAGTTCTTTCGTGCATATTATTGCACTATAGACTATTGTACCGAATTCCAATTACCAGTTTTGTCCTTCGTACTAGTAACTCACGTTTAAGTAATTCTGTACCTACTCTATAAAAGAGTACTTTACGTACTGTAAATTCATTCTTCACTTCTTCCCGATCCGAAAAGATAAAATTACTCAGACATACTATCTGCTGACCTTCCAAGTGGTTATGTCGTAGGGTCGTAGAAAGGGAGGAAATGATGTGACGGTTAATTACTTAACGAGGCCCTTTTATTTAAGCTATTTTGAACAGTTGTATAATATTACGTAGACGTCCAATTCCTAACAGAAATTAATGTTCTCAGAAAAGAGCTAAGACAGCCCAGCCACTAACTGGCGAATAAAAGCTGGTGGGGGAAACCGGGATACGACGTAGGCAAATGGACGGCAGTACCTGTGCAAAAATGATTCAATATTGAAAACTCTTTCGTCACTGGAAAACGCGAACATATTTTTGGAACGTAGGCCTACTGTTTACTATGACCGTAAGACTACTATGACTGTAATGCGGTCTTGGATCTGTGTGCAGGACGATTGAATTTCATTAGTAGAAGGGGTGGGAGTGAAGTACATTCAAAAACTCGGGTACAATAAAAATTGAAGTAAAAATAAAATGATGTCCCTGTACAATAACTGTTGGAGACAAACCATACAATATTATGTCAATATTCGAAAAAAGTTAGTTATTCAGGGCCGGTTTCACCAAGCTTCAGTAAATCAACCCAAATGAAACGTTAACTAGTGAACATTAAAATATTTCACTAAAATGCGAGCTTTTCACCAACAAAATGTTCTTAACATTTAACTAACAGTAAACAATGGCTCATTACAGATAAATAAGTGCGATCAATGAATTTTTCATAACTATATCAGAACACTTTTTTATAAACAGCAAACTATATCACAAATCGTGTACAGTCTTAGAAAAAAGTTTTGTCTTGTCTCTTGGTGGTGGAAATGTTGAAGTTTTGACCGCGATTTATACGATCACGTTTATACAGGATGAAAAATATTAAACCGAAAAACTCGGGAGGTTGTATGTGATATTAATACAAACACTTTTCTTTAATGTCATATTGTGCTGTGAGGCACTATTTCGCGAGGACACTAGATCATGATGCAAGACAAATCAATGCCATGCTTTATTGCTTGAGTCTCTTAACTTAATATTATGACAAGTGTTGTATTGCATGTTTCCACGTACTCACATTTTTTTTATGTTCTAGTGATACTTAACTTATTTTATATTTTTGTTTTCATATTTTCCGATAATGGTATATCTATAATATTATAAGTCGAGCTATATAATATATAATCATAATTTTCCTTACTATATATTGTATTCGTTGCATGCTTTGTACTGCACTATTTTATTATTATTATTATTATTATTATTATTATTATTATTATTATTATTATTATTATTATTATTATTATCAATAATTGTCTTATTTTTTTATTCTTTGTATGCCTCATTTATTTTGACCTGCTGTTCACATTTTATTATGCTTTTTTCTTTCTTTCTGTATGTTATATATTGTGTATGATTTCTACTTACTTGTTGTTTACATTTTATTATTATTATCTTATTCAGTTTTGTGTGTAAAATTGTAGTGTACTTTGTAAATTTGTAGTGTTTTTGTAACGCAGTTTTACTCCTTGTTGAGTGTTAGAGAAGGCCGTATGGCCTTAACTCTGCCAGGTTAAATAAATCATTATTATTATTATTATTATTATTATTATTACTATTCTTATTTTTTATTATTATTATTATTATTATTATTATTATTATTATTATCAATAATTATCTTATTTTTTATACTTTGTATGTCTCATTTATTTTGACCTGCTGTTCACATTTTATTATGCTTTTTCCTTTCTTTCTGTATGTTATATATTATGTCTGATTTCTACTTACTTGTTTACATTTTATTATTATTATTATCTTATTCAGTTTTGTGTGTAAAATTGTAGTGTACTTTGTAAATTTGTAGTTTTTTTTTGTAACGCAGTATGGCCTTAACTCTGCCAGGTTAAATAAATCATTATTATTGTTATTATTATTATTATTATTATTATTATTATTATTATTATTATTATTATTATTATTATTATTATAAAACATTTGCAGATCAAAATCACTGCAAAAGATGTTGAAAAACATTTACACACCAAAATCACTGCAAAATATGTTCAAAATATCTCCATCGACCTGTACAGTACACAAAGGTTTCATCGTTGGGGCATGAATTGTCAAGAGCGGTGAAAGACTTGAGGATTATCGTTTATTTCCCCTGTTGCAGCTAATGTTCGCACCATCAGACCAATTCAATAAAACACTGCACTACTAGGTCAAAACTTACAACAAAATGTGAATTTGTAGAGTCGTCATGAACTGAAGAACGCATGTCTTCTGCCGATTTAACAAAGCCTCTGAGGAAAATATGACATTAGAGAAAACAGTTTGTTTTGGTGCCCCATGCAACTTCCCGCAGTTTGTCACTTCAACTACTTTTCACTCTTTATGTGTGCTGTCTTCATTGATTTAAAGCCGAACGGCTATAAGTCTTTCATCGTGTTGCATACAGAGTGACCCATTTATCTTGTGCATTAACGTACGCAAAACGAAAGACGACTGACGTCCGTACACGTCTTGTGTTGTGTGTTTGCTGTCTTAACATGTAAACAAACTAGAATAACTGTCGACGCCACATTCCACGTCCAGTGGTCTGCACGTTCTCCGGACCTGTCGCCACTCGACTTCTTCTTGTGAGGAACTGTAAAGGACAGTGTGTACCAGAACATTCTGACAACACCATACGACATGCAGCAACGCATTCGACAGGCAACATGCCGGGCAGTCATACGGTATTTCGGGTACGCCTTCGAATCTGCATCAATGTGAATGGTCACCTTTTTGAACATCTTCTGTGACTCTCAAAGCATATTATCACGTTGGAAGTACGTTTTTGTTTCGTTTTGTTGTTGTTATTGATTAGGAAGGTGACATTGTAATACATTTTTGAACTCGTCTTAATGTGTGTAATCAATGTAACATGATTAAAGATGTAGTGCTATTTGAAAAATTGATGACGTCACGTGTATCTTGTACCATAATGTAGTTACATGCACCAAATCTCCACACTCATGTTAGCCCCTCGTTCTAACATAACGCTCAAAAATAAAAATTCCAATACCTATCCAAAAAAAAAGTTATAAAAGGTGCACAAGATAAATGGGACATCTGTATACAGAATGTAAGGGGTATAAGTGCCGTCCTTTTCACAGTCGTCGGGGGCGGTTTACAGGATCAAAAATGCCGATACAACAATAGGGTCAAAACTCGATAGTTTTCCCAGGAAAAAACATTTTTCCTTATTTTATTTGCGTTATACTGCTTATATCGTTACTAAAATTACGAAAACAGTTACATTGGTAGATACATCTAGCAAAGAGTTAATATTATTTTAAATAAATATTTGTGTGTTCTATTACGTTGAGCGACGGGCGATGTGTACATATTTTAGAGCCAAAATCATTATTACAATCTACAAAAAATTACAATTAAATCCAATTTGATAATAAAATTTCAAATAATAATCCAATAATAAATATAAATGTAATCCATCTCCACCAAAACATAAACTGCACCTTTCGTGAAATTAAATAAAATGCATGCTTAAATTTGTTAATATTAGGCGTGAACGTACTGTAATTCCGGGGGGAGATAGCCATGTGGGTGAGACGGCCAACCGCTCTCATTTTTATTCTAATCATCTGTTTAGAATGAAAATCGGTTTGCCGCCAAATGTTAATTAAACAAAGTGATTGTTGCAACTGCGAAAAAGTAAGGTTATTATTTCCGCGTTTTGTAGCCGTTCGTGAGTTTGTGAGAAAGCAATAATTTTACACCTCCTGAAATAACAATAGAAAAATACTGCGTTTTGTGAGGAAATTTGCTGGAATCATTATTAAAGAGGTAAGGCATCTTTAAACATTCTATCATAACCAAAGCTCGGAACTTGGGGACTTGTGTCTTTGCACGTGATTAAGCGACCGGACTTCAATGTCAACATACTCCCGCTTCCAGCACGGAGGTACTGTCAGGTCTGCTACAAAAGTGGTTTCTGGCTGCGACAACATATTGATAATATTATGGTAGGTTGAAACACGTAATTTCATAGCACACATATATATATATATATATATATATATATATATATATATATATATATATATATATATAATAAAATAAAAATAATAAAAATAAACATGAGGAATATATCAAATTTCCTGTTCTGCTGTGTACATTTTATTACAGTGTATGACTACCTACATTCGAAGATTTTTCGGTAGCAGACTTAAAATACTGAATGTTTTCACTGTTACTGTTTCCTGTTCGATTTTCAGCAGTTGCTAGCTGATCTCGTATCTGAGAAAGATAAGTATATCTTAAATTGTTCTCGAAAATAGTTTTTCAATTAGTGTGTCACTACTAGGGCAAGCCCCTCTACGTTTCGATCCATGGCTATGCACAGATTGTTCTACAATTTGAGGGACTGCAATTCCTTTCAATGAATTTCGTTCCCAGCCTCTAGTTTGTGTGTGTCACAACTTACAAAATATAAACTCTCCATTCGAATAAAATAATGTATCTCCTCCGAATTCTCCACGAAATTCTGTATCTTAAATTTAAAACAAAATGTATTTTCAAACTTCTATAATAGGCTTACCCATTCGAAATAACACGTATTTTCTATTTCCTCAAACAGACCGTTTACCTTTAATTCTCAATTTCATTGGCTTCGACATAACAGTTTCTTCGTCCGTCTTCCTGTCATTAGTTGTGGCCACTTTCTTAGTACACACGACTGTCCCTGAGCACTTGCAGCGTGAGCTTTGTGTACGTTGTACCTGTAACCTTACTCATGCACACGACACAAGTCCCCAAGTTCCGAGCTTTGATCATAACTGTATTTGTTCTCTTCACTGCAGCCAATTTTTATTACGCGGTATGGCCATCTCTCCCGTAAAAAAGGAGAGATGGCCAGCATTTTTCCGGGATAGATGGCCTACAATTGAGGAGTATTTTTATGCTAAAAGTATCGTTATTTCTAGATTCCGATAAAATATAAAGCAAAGCCCGGCAGCAACCGCGTCTTTGGAACGAAGATGACTTAAACCGTGCTTTTGAAGCCGTTAAATATGGCAATTCTGTACGTCAAGCCTTCATTACATTTCATATTCCAAGAAAAGCCCTGGAAAGAAGAGTTAAAACAGGCAATTCTACAAAGGATCCAATGGGATCAAGTCACACATAGCAATGACAGTGAATTTATTTATTGGGTTATTTTACGACGTTGTATCAACATCTAGGTTATTTAGCGTCTGAATGATATGAAGGTGATAATGCCGGTGAAATGAGTCCGGGGTCCAGCGCCGAAAGTTACCCAGCATTTGCTCGTATTGGGTTGAGGGAAAACCCCGGGAAAAACCTCAACCAGGTAACTTGTCCCGACCGGGATTCGAACCCGATGACAGTGAATGTAGGTTTGTTCGCCATATTAAATATGCAGGAACATGGTTTTTCCCTTACAGGGACCGATGTCTATAGTCTCGCTTACATTTTTGCTGAAGAACTTGGCAATATTCTCTGATTGGCTGACAACCGAGCATTCTGATGGGGGCAGTAAAAAAAGTAATTATTTTTCTTTCGCCATGTTAATAATGTGCTTATACAAATTTTGGCCACTCGACCGCAATTACGAGGCCGTCCAGAAAGGCATCCTGCCTAGGACTCGCGTTACGGAATTCGCACTGGTTCGAGCCCTCATGGGAGAAGACATTTTTTCATGAAATTTCAGCCAGTGTATGGGACCGGTGCCCACCCAGCATCATGATGCACATGGGTAGCTACTGTACGATAGGTAGCGAAATGCGGTTACGAAAGCCCGCTGTAAAGGCTGGAGGGATCATCATGCTAATCACACGATACCTCCA
>JAJSOF020000021.1:11214117-11392179 GCA_025594305.2 Periplaneta americana | reverse complement strand
TCCTGTTCTGAGTGCCCTAATAGGTTACATCCATTTTCGACTTTCTCCTTCAACACTATCTAATGCTTCTTCAATGGAACGGCGAAACCCGGAGTGAGACAAGTGGCCAACATGCTTGGCTCTCACATAAACACCTCTTCTCAGCCCCAAATCCCTCGCTAGGACGCGTTTTCGCTTACCTTTTAAATGCTTCTCTTCCCAGTTCCCCCATTCCATCACTGGAGGATTTCCCACATTGTTCTCTCCCTCATATGGCAGCTATTTTAGGTTAGGTCCATTTTCGAAATTAAACGTTAAATTTTCCTTAAATCCTTTCAACGAAGCGGTGAAAAAGGATGCTTTTACAACAAGCAATGATTTTACAGTTTTTACTGACAACTTATTTTTCTCATCACTCCAAAGAGCGTTCATGCGAGAAAATAATCTTTCGACACACACACATTTGTTCCAAGGATACACTCCACTACCCTCTTCAAATTTGAGAGTTCTCCTTCAGTACTTTTAAAAAGATCCACCCCGACTTCATCTAAAGGTTTGGTGTTGCCATCACTCGCCTTGAGATTAATAACTCACAATAATTGTTTCATAATGGTTCATCTACAATGCAATGATGAAGTGCGATGTTTGTAATTTGTAATGAAGAACAGACAGTGTAACTTTCCCATTTTTTCTCAGTATAGAACTCTAAAATACGGGATGGAAAGCTGTCCCGAAGACTTTTCTCGGGACAACGGGACGCATTAGCGAAAAACGGGACGATCTTGCATTTTATGGGATGTCTGGGAACCCTAGTTTAATCATTACTCATCAAGAATAAAGACGTTTCACGCAAATGAAGGGATTTCAAAAATCCCTCGTCACTTTTCTTAAATTTATTTCTTACATATAAGCTTAAGTTATAAATGAAGTAATATAGTGACTAAGTGTAGTAAGAAAGTAACACACACACACATACACAAACATAAATATACGTAACGATTTTTATACTGTAACTATTAAAATATCTCCAAGTGCAATAACACATACAATTTTGTTAAATTTTCTGCAGGCAGGCTTGAATGATGAAGAATTACTTCGTCAAAGTAACAACATTTTAATGGAGATTGGTCAATTTTTACAAGTTCAGGTAAGTAATAACTTTCATTACTTTAGAAGCCTACAGGTAATCCCATTTTCTAACAGTTCACAATAATGCAACTTCTGGAACCATAAGAACAGAAATATAAAAAAAAATCTGTATATGTGAGAAACAGAGGAAAGGAAATGGGGAGAGTAACATCAGCACCATCTCTCTTGAATCGCTTCTTCAACGAGATTATCTAAGTCACGATAAGGTAATCTTTTTTATATGAGATGGCTATGCCCTGACTAAACACTCTAGTTACTGAACTAGGGGCTAAGCTAGACCAAGCTAACGTAAGCATTTATACAAGAGATAACTATCGCCTCAACAAATCTTCTAAGCTGGTGACTTTCGCAGATGACATATTATTTGCAGCTGACACAACTACAGTAATTCCAGCCAATAACTCCAACACATTCCAGTCTGCAACTGAGGCAATTCCCCTGAAAATGTGTGATTGGTTCTCGGCTAATAAACTAGTATTAAATTGTAACAAAACTAACATAATTCAATTTAAATCCTACCCAAATTCAACCTCGCAAATTTCAAACGTAATAATTAATATTAGGTCCCTAATAGAAATAATAACCACCAAATTTCTTGGCTTACAAATCGATAATGTGTTGAATTGGAAAAAATCATATTAAGGAAATTACCCCCAAACTAAATTCAGCTGAGCTACCCGGGAGCTCTACCCGACACCGATCCAATTTTACCCTCTATATCCATAGACCTCAAAGTGGGCTGACAACCGTCAAGCAACCAACATCTGAGTGCACACTAACTCCCTCGAAATTATTCAAATTAACTTTACAGGGAGTTATTCCTGAAAGCTTAATTTGCATAAATTCAGCTGTTTTGCTTATAGATATATCCAAGAGATTGTACATATCAATACCTCAAAAACACATACTTTGCATAGGCCTATTTTCACTTGGTAATGAGTTTTGGAATAACATTCTGGGGAAATTCTACAGATAGTAACACTATATTCCTACTACAACAAATTAGTAATTAAGAAATTAAATTATGGTTTATTTAACGACGCTCGCAACTGCAGAGGTTATTAGAGTCGCCGGTGTGCCGGAATTTTGTCCCGCAGGAGTTCTTTTACGTGCCACTAAGTCTACTGACATGAACCTGTCGCATTTAAACATCGACCTCGGCCGGGATCGAACCCCCAACCTCGAGCATAGAAGGTCAGCGCTATACCAACTACGCTACCGAGGAACACTAGTAATTAGAATAATAGAAGATGCCAAACCTATGGAATCGTATAGAATCATTTTCAAAAAATTTAAAATAATGCCCATGGCTTATCAGTATATATTTTTTTATCATTAAACTTACAGTTTCGCCTCGGACCGACAGGGGGCCTTCGGGGAAATTGCCGAAGCAGGTATGGTATACGATTCTGTCCGCTGTAGGGACCGGTCGTTAAGGGAGTCATGTGGTTAGGGCGGTGCGCGTAAGGCGGAGAGGCCACTAATATGATAGTGATACGACAAAAGCATTGATCCAACACGAACTACGATAGCAACATGACAGCAAAGTGACCTGATACTCACTGGACTGATTCAGTCATACAACATGTCGTCGGAGGATGAGGACGTTCTCAATCTAGTTAATTTAGCTAATTTCAAATTACAGTGACAGAAAACATACGTAGGAGACGATTCTTGGTGCATACTTTTTGGCATGCTAATTTAGAACAACGCGGTGCTTTTAATCTTTTCAAAGAATTAAATACACAGGGTGTTTCAAAAATACGGGGCATAATTTCAGGCATGTATTTCCCACATGTAGACAATCAAAATAGTTCATTACAACATGTGTCCGGAAATGCTTCATTTCAGAGTTATGGCCTTCACAACATTGAAATTCACCGGAAGGTTTTTCTTTCCGCAGGTCGTTGTCATTACAGAAGATGTTCAAAATGTCCACCTCCTGCTTGAATACAGACCTCACATCGATGTCTCATTGACCTGCGAACACGATCCCAAACTCCAGGAGTATTGCGTATGTCCTCAGAACATGCCACAATTCGATTCCGAAGGGATTCCAAATCAGACACCGGAGACGAATAAACCAATGATTTTAAATGGCCCCACAAGTAGAAATCGAGAGGGTTCAGATCAGGTGAGCGTGGAGGCCAAGCAATTGGGCCACCTCTACCTATCCATCGATCAGGAAACCTTCGATCCAAGTACCGGCGAGCCGTACGACTGAAGTGTGCAGGAGCGCCATCATGCATCTGGACATTATCGCTGTGGGTACCTCTCCTGGTACAAACGACGAGCCAGCGCAGCATTGCCGTCCGCCTTACCGTACATGAAGTGTACCAGCCAGCTCTGCCAGCTCTTGATTTGAATACATGTCGCACAGTCTAACGCCTACACAACACTGAATGTAACCTTCGCCTCGGAATGAACTGTCAGAGTGCCCTCTTAATGTCTCCTGTGACGGCAACGACCTGCGGAAAGAAAAACGTTCCGGTGAATGTCAGTGTTGTGAAGGCCATAACTCGGAAATAAAGCATTTCCGGACACATGTTGTAATGAACTATTTTGATTGTCTACATGTGGGAAATACATACCTGAAATTATGCCCCGTATTTTTGAAACACCCTGTATACCCAGAAAGATTTAAAATATTCTACAGAATGAGTAGAGAAATATTTAATCTGTTGGTACAGAAAGTTGGATCTGCAATTTATAAAAAGAACACTAACTTCAGGATTTCAGTCAATGCTGAAGAACGCCTTCTGATAACTATCAAGTAAATAGGCCTGTATGTTTATACATCAGATAAATAATAATTGTTCGTTTCTCGTCCACATCAAAGTAAACATGTGTTTACAATATGTTTATAGGGTAGAGGGCCAATTACCGGACAGGTCCTATTTACGGACACTCCTAACATTTTGTAATTTTGTGCTTATACAGAATCCTTTATATATTCCTTTAGCTAGTTAATGGAAAGCAGTAATGTTCTAGAGCTGATTGCGATACATGGGAGCGAGATAGTGTGTGAAATCCGAGCTCCAGATAGCGGAAAGTGAGCAAAGGTTATTAGAATATCTTTATATTTCGCCCTGTTATAATATTGAGCGGTAAATTATTCTGTGTAAATAAGATAAAATGATTTTGCCATAGGTTTATTATGTTTTCAATCTAGTATCTAGTATCAAAAAGACATGGAAAATCTTTAATAAGTTCAATAAAGGCTATAGGCCTATTGAAATTAGGATCGTCCCTCGTCTTAACCCTTGTATTACCAACTCACAACTGATACAACAAAAGGTGGAGCATGCAGCACTGTGAGCGACACAAAACAACACAGATAGTGTCGAGTTGTTGTCTGATCAGATGAGTGGGCTTCCGTTCATTTCATATTATGGGTTATATACAGGGACATCATTTTATTTTTACTTCAATTTTTATTGTACCTGAGTTTTTGAATGTACTTCACTCCCACCCCTTCTACTAAGAAAGTTCCAACTCCACACAGAACCAAGACCGCAGATAGTAAGCAGTACTGAGTTACTGAGTATAGTACGTTCCAGAAATATGTTCGCGTTTTCCAGTGACGAAAGAGCTTTCAATATTGAATCATATTTTCGCACAGGTACTGTCCGTTTGCCTACGTCGCATCCCGATTTCCCCCACCTGCTTCTGCTCGCCCCTCTGTAATAGCTGGGCTGTCTTAGCTCTTTTCAGAAAAAGATTAATTTCTCTTAGGAATTGGACGTTTACGTAATATTATACAGCTGTTTAATTTAACTTAAATAAAAGGGCCTCGTTAAGTAATTAACTGTCACGTGATTTCCTCCTTTCTACAATCCTGCATAACCACTTGGACGGACAGTAGATAGCATGTCTGATTAATTTTATATTTTCGGGTCGGGCAGAAGTGAAGATTGAATTCACAGTACGTAGAGTAGGTACAGAATTATTTCAACATGAATTACTAGTACGAAGGACGAAACTGGCAATTGGAATTAGATGCAATAGTCTATAGTGCGATAATATGCACAAAAGAACTGAAGCCTGTATCGAAATGAACGGCCACCATTTTCAAAATTGTGTTTAAATATTCATATTATGATTATTTTTCAATTTAACTTCTTTCTCTATATTGTACGCTAATGTGCTGTAGACAGTATAATATACACTGCATAATGAATACGTTCGCATTGATAACTCACTTCGTGAGTAAAAACACTTATTCTTAATTCAGTACTGTACTTTGATTAAAGAAAAACCTAATGAAAATTATCAAACTCAAAATCGCGATATTTCCTAGTTTACGTAAATGGATGAACTACTTTTCTTCCATCCTATACCTAGTAGAGTGATTTGTGTTTTACGCCAGTATCATCGAACTCCAGTCTTGGAGGGGGGAGCAAGCGGTGTTTCCGGTTCTCTAAAGGTATAGACAGGTTAATATTTAAAATGTTAGTAAAAATAAAATGATGTCCCTGTACAAGAACATACACGTTAGCAACAAGCAAAGCAACAAATCCGTGCCGTGTTGCTGTCGCTTGTCGTTCCAGTGGGCGCTCTGCCTTAGGGATCTGTGACATACAACTCATTCCATATCGACGGTTAGCGCAATAGATCTCAATAGGTGGCAGTGCTGGGCCGTCCCTGCCTCCCGCAGTTAAATTCAATTCCATTCCTCGTATGTAATCGTGAAAACTTTGTAACTAATTCAACAGTTCATAGCATAAATACACGTCAAAAATGGCTTTCATACTCCATCGGCAAGTCTATCGTGCTATCAAAAAGGAGTGCGTTATATGGCAGTAAACATTTTTAATAGCCTCCCTATGGATATAAAAAACCAAACTCAAAACATAAGATTATTTAGGGCCAAATTAAAGTAGTAGCTAAATTCTCACGCCTTCTTATCCTGTAGGTGAATTTATGCCATTCATCAACGCTTCATGGATATTTCTGTCTTGTATTAAGAATCGAAACTGAACCTTTGTGTTGTAGGCCTATATATTTCAACTGGACTATGACTGTAATTAAGACTTTATAGTACCGGAACTATTAAGAATTTTTTGGCATGTTCCATATTCTAGCTGTGAGGCGATGTACGAATATCATGGAATATAAATAAATACAGTACAATGCTGAACTTGATTTGTAAGTCAAGTCAAGCTAACCTAATCGTATCTACATCAAATAAAGTGTACAACTGCAGACCAGTGCGTGCAATAACAACTCAAGTCGTCATATGGATTCTACACTAGATTTTACTTTATCAATCAGTTGAAAACGCTTTCACTTCTTCCCCTAATACTGTGATTACATACACATATAAGAATTTTATATGAATGAGTAATAACATTTATAGGTATCGAGAAGCATTAACAATTTTTTATTTAGAAAACTATAACAATTTATTTTTTTTTTTTTTTTTTCCAAGGACGATTACTTGGACTGTTTCGAAGACTCAACAATCACTGGGAAAGTCAGCACCGACATAGAAACACGAAAATGTACTTGGTTAATAGTCACAGCAATGCAACGAGCCACTCCTCAACAGAAGGTTGTATTAGCGGTAAGGTTAAACTTCATTTTATGTAGGCCTAATACATAACAAAAAACTAACCACAATTTAAGTCACACAGAGTTAGTGTGCACTCAACGTTGGTTGCTTGACGGTTGTCAGCCCACTTTGAGGTCTGTGGATATAGAGGGGAAAAAATTGGATCGGTGTCTGGTAGAGTTCCCGGGTAGCTCAGTTGGTAGAGCGTTGGTACGTTAAACCAAAGGTCCCGTGTTCGATACCTGGCCTCGGAACAATTTTTCCCTCGAAATTATTCAAATCAACTTTACAGGGAGTTATGTCTGAAAGCTTGATTTGCAAAAAAACTAACCATTTCAAAAACTAGTATAGAATGAACTTATTCAACGTCATGTCCATAATATTGCATTTTTTTAATGTTAAGGTTTCTCTTACATAATAACTTTTTAAGCCTAAAGGCTGGTTCACAATAAAGCGGGAACGGAAACGACAACGGGAACGAGAACGGACATATTGTTAAAATAAATGTATTTAAATGTGAGCATTCACAATTAACTATTGTGAATGATCACATTTAAATACATTTATTTTAACATTTGTTCCGTTCTCGTTCTCGTTCCCGGTTTATTGTGAATCAGACTTAATTTCTCATTTAATCACGAGATAAAATATCGCTGTTATTGCTACAGTTTTAATGGTAAGAGTATATTACTTTACATTTTTTATTTTTATTTTTGCCAGGACTGTTATGGATGCAAGGATCCACTTAAAATCGCAAGAGTGAAGGAGGTTTATGAAGAACTTGATTTACATTCAGCTTATTCTGCTTTTGTGCAAGACAGATACAAAGTTATCAACAATCTCATTGACCAACTGTCACATGATCTACCGCCACAACTTTTCTACAATTTCATGTGGATGTTAAGAAAGTAAAATGATTTGTTGTGCTAGTATTGTTTATGATGTAAACGAGTTACACTGATGATGTTGGTGTGGTTTCATGTAAATTTAAAGATATTATATCAAGAACTGAATCACAGCATTACGAATAGTATAGCAGACCTCAATATATGTTAATAGTCCATGTACATACCGTACCTAACATAGGATAGACCCTATGGAAAAATGATTACACTATTTAAGATTTGAAAAAGAAGAACACTTTCATTGTAAAGTAGCCGTGGCGAGAACGTGACTCGCGAGACATTGTGGCTCGCAGTGATAGCTGTGCATTTCACTTGCTTCTTCCGCCAACCCTCACTCTCTCTCACTGGAGTCAAACTCCGTTCCATTTGTATTTGTCTCTGACTTGCGAGTGGCATATGTCTCTCTCGAAACCATGTACGAAAGTTCCAAGTAGGATGGGAGGATGCATTTTTTTGCTGTCAATATGATGAAAATATTAAATGTATCATTTATTCACAAGTATTACGAGGAAAACGGTTGTATAACATAAAACGGCATTTTACTATATGTTACTGATGAAACATTAAAAGGTTAAGGTTAAAGGTTATGTTTTATTTAACGACGCTCGCAACTGCAGAGGTTATATCAGCGTCGCCGGATGTGCCGGAATTTTGTCCCGCAGGAGTTCTTTTACATGCCAGTAAATCTACTGACATGAGCCTGTCGCATTTAAGCACACTTAAATGCCATCGACCTGGCCTGGGATCGAACCCGCAACCTTGGGCATAGAAGGCCAGCGCTAAACCAACTCGCCAACCAGGTCGACTTAAAAGGTTAAGTGTTATTGTTGTTATCATCATCATCATCATCATCATCATCATCATCATCATCTCTGTACGTCGACCCTTTTTCAGCAGATGTACGAATAATGCGGTTAGCTCTTCAATTTGAACTCACTGTTTTACTATTGAGATGACAAATGAAAGCTAAATGTAAGGACTTGACAAATGTTGAACTTTCAAATCTTTGCCAAAAAATAAATATCCGAAGCTTTGTTCTTTCGCTTGCTCTGTTAAAGCTATGTTCGCTACAACTTACGTTTGTGAAAAATTATTTTCAACAATTAAAATAGTAAAAACCTAATTTAGATCACGACTGACAGACAAATACCTTCGTGATCAACTACGACTGGCAGTAAGTGACATAATTCCTGATTTTGAAACTTTGTCGCATAGACATTCTGAAGACAGTTAATTTTAGGTTGTGATATTGTTCATTTATTGTTCATTTCTTTCTTCGTTACACGTACTAAACATTAGTTTGTAGCCTTGTACTGTATAAAATTATATTCAAGTGCTTGTCGTAAGGAAAATGAAAATTCGTTAATAAGTCAGACAGTTGCTTCACTTCCCCTTCGGATGTCCGCCTCCCTCCATAGGTGCTATGCACGTTGCAGGTTACACAGTGGCTCGGCGCACGATTACATTTTCGCCACCGCTGTTGTAAAGTATTCAGACGTAGACCAGGCATGAAAGATACCGTAGGTGCCTTGAACAGCTGCCTGAATATCAGCTCTTCTTTCCTCAAGTTTTGTAGGCGTTCTGTGTATAATATACAGAATTAACCGTACGTATTGTTATTAATTTCAGGGGTTATTCTTTGAGATATTTCAAACAAAAAAGTTTAATACAATTTTGCTCGTTTTTTATTCCTTTACGAGAAAAAAATTGTTTTATGCGAAACATTTCATAGCGCGTTTTGGGAAAGCTATTAATTGAATTTCCAATACGCTCAATTAATTTAAGAGAGCTGTGTATTATAATAATAAATGACTGAAAGAATTTTAGTTTTGTCCTTTAAATGTGCAGAAATTTAATCCGAACAAATGTAGCGTTTTAAAATTCCTTTTCATTTATGTTTAATTAATGCTTTATTGATTATCAGAAGTGGTATATGAAGAGTAAATATATAGGCCTAATGGTAATTAATATCTAGGAGAAGTGAACAAAAGGAAGCATAATTTCGTATTTAATTGTTACCTTCTGTGAAATGTATACACTGGTAAACACTTCAACCTATACGTTGAAGGTCGCACGATGAAGGTTAAACATTAAGGGCCGTATTCATAGACATTCTTAGTGCGGGCTTCCGGTGGATGATCAGCGAACTAACGTTTTTCGTATTCATAAACCAATGTTAGCGATATGATATGAATCCTGTACAAGTAACCAGTCGATAGACTGGTTTAGCACGCTCGTAGCGCGGGCTAGCGAAATGTCTATGAATAGTACCCTAAAAATCTTCACCAAGATTTATTTCCATTTAAAATCACCTGAACATGGGTAATTACCAGATCGCATTTTTGTCACGCTGAATTTATCGAGGAATATAGTCTTGTACGAAGGGAGTTCAAATGTCTGGCACTCACTGCATAAGAGGCGGTACAGTAGGCCTACGGTGAATGTATAGGGACATCATTTTATTTTTACTAACATTTCTAATATTAACCTGGCTATACCTTTGGATTAACGGTTCAGAACCGGAAACACCGTTTGCTACCCCTTTCCACGACTGGAGTTCGATCATATTGTCGTAAAATACAAACAAATCACTTTACTAGGTATAGGAGGGAAGAAAAGTAGTTCATCCATTTACGTAAAGTAGGAAATATCGCGATTTTTAGTTAGATCATTTTCATTAGGTTTTTCTTTAATCAAAATACAGTACTATATTAACAATGAGTGTTTTTACTCACGAACTGAGCTATCCATTCGTACTTATTCATTATGCAGTGTACATTATACTGTCTACAGCACATTAGCTTACAATATAGAGAATAAAGTTAAATTAAAAAATAATCATAATATGGATATTTAAACACAATTTTGAAAATGGTGGCCGTTCATTTCGATACAGACTTCAGTTCTTTTTTGCATATTATCGCACTATAGGCCTACACTATTGTACCTAATTCTATTTAAGCTTACCAGTTTCGTTCTTCGTACTAGTAACTCATGTTGAAATAATTCTGTACCTACTATATAAAAGAGCACCTTACGTAATTTAAATTCAATCTTCACTTCTGCCCGATCCGAAAAGATAAAAATTACTCAGACATGTTATCTACTGTCCGCCCAAGTGGTTTTGTTGAGGGTCATAGGAGGGAGAGAAATCACGTGACAATTAACGAGGCCATTTTATTTAAGTTATTTTAAACTGTTGTATAATATTACGTAGACGTCCAATTCCTAACAGAAATTAATGTTTTCAGAAAAGAGCTAAGACAGCCCAGCCACTAGCGTTTACAGAGGGGCGAGTAGAAGCGGGTGGGGGATGCGACGTAGGCAAACGGATGACAGTACCTGTGCGAGAATATGATTCAATATTGGAAGCTAGAAAACTAGAAAACGCGAACATATTTCTGGAACGTACTATACTCACTAACTCAGTACTGTTTGTGTTTACTATGACCGTAAGGTGAGTTTGACTGTATACGCTTGGCTCTGTGTGGAGAACGGTTGGAACTTTACTAGTAGAGGGGGTGGGAGTGAATTACATTAAAAAAATCAGGTACAATAAAAATTGAAGTAAAAATAAAATGATGTCGCTATAGAATATAATACAGCATATCATGACAACACTGCAACTTAGTTTTAATGGTTTGCATAGTCGAAACGTTTTGGACAAATATATTTGTCACGCCATTGATAACAATTGAATTTCAAAATTAATAATCTGATAATAAATATACAACAGAAGTTTTATACATATATACAAACATTAATTTACACAGATTTATTGAAATAACTACTATTAAAATGACAAAAAATATACATTCTAAGAATGTGTTACCATTTCTTACATAAAAATAATAATTTCGAAATTCCAAAATAAACAACTGCAGTGTAGATATTGATGGCGGCATTTGTCTCCTGGTGCAGTTTCTCTATGACAACAGGATCACAATGAACTCGACATACAAACTTACGTAATAACGTGTGCTTCTACGTAACATAATCAGAACTCATAGAGGTCTTATAGCCTGCTTGTGCCTTTGACTGACGTCATTAATGTACCAGGAGAAACTACTCCAATATAGCTCTTGTGACAAACATGCGAAGCCTGCTAATTACTATGCAGAAAGTGATTGTTAACAACTTCAGATATTTTTTAAACAGAAAAATAGATGATGATGATGATGATGATATTACGTGCTTAGTACAATTACAAACCTAACGATGACTTGTATCGCTGTTACTCTCAACCACTCACGCAAATCAGAAGGAAGAAACGTTCCTTCTCGTCCCTTACATAGCATGAAAGCAGAACGAACATTCCGTGTTACCGCAAGTAGCTAGTAGTCGAGCCGATAGACTTTCAGATTATTGCTAAAAAATATATTACTTAAAATATTTCGACTAAATCATTTAACTATATCGTATTAAACAGCATCTCGCACAAATTCTAAAGATAAGACGTAACTGCATGGCAAGGTACAAAGATCCATTACTATTTGTTTCTACAATCTGGTCATGACGAATAGAATTCGCTGTCTTGTAAAGTTATTTCCGTAATGGGTACAGTAATTAGCAAGCAACCGCTGGTGTGTGACAAGGTTAGTAAGTTGAGGAGATATCTAAGTGACGTGAAGCCGAGGAATATGCGAAATTCCCTCACATACATTGTAAAATACCGGCAGTCCCTTGCTAATTACCCAGTAATTATACGTAACGTACTTTCTGATTAGGCCTACTAATGGGTTAGGTTAGTCCATACCAACCGAACAGCAGACATTCCTTTACTAAGTCCCTTATTCCAGCGATAGCAGTGCCCACATATCCAAAATTTAAACAGAAAATATATTTGAATCTTCAAAACCTTACCTTAAAGCGATGCAGAAAATAACAGATGTTCAACTCATGCCTTGCCTTCCGTGCTATTCTTCTAAGTTACAATTAGTTTTTTTCCGCCCATGAGAAATTCACTTTATATAAACATGCAGGAATCCACACAATAAAAGAATCTCGCCAACCGTCTAAGAAATTTCGAAACGTCACTCACTACGAACGTATAAAGCCGTGTCCAGACCTGCAACCAAACCTCATACCGTACCTGCCTCGCGTTCCTGTCTGAACTGACGTTAGGGATCAGGGCGCTCTTGAGTTCCATCGCTTGTCTATACATCCAATACCACCCAGAGCGCTCGTCGCGTGGACGTGCACAAAACCTAGACGCATAATATCCATTCATGCCGCGTCCGTGGATACGGTGCTAGCACATCTACTATATACAGTCACGAAGCTTGAGTTTTGAGGGTGCTAGAAACAATAGACTGTGACGGTTCTATTTTGTATTGCCTGTAATGAGGCGATATTAGCGATCCTAGTGGTGAGCAACTATCTAATGTTTGCATATTTACTACGTATTGAGCTTCGCAACTGTACATACTAGACTGTGGTGCTAGTGAGCTGGGCTTCCATCCAAGTGGCCCGGATTTGGTCCCCGGTCAGGCCTGGGTGGAATTTCTGGTGGGCAAATCAAAGAGTTTTTTCGGGGCACTTCCACTTCCGTCTATTATTCCACAAACACTTTCCACCTCCACCTCTATCATCTGCAATAGTAAAAATATACTGGGGTGATGTCTAGTGGTAGTACGAGTTACCGATCTGATCTAGGTTCTAAGGCAAGTCAGTAGATTTTTTAGTAGGTTATTTTACGACGCTGTATCAACATCTCAGGTTATTTAGCGTCTGAATGAGCTGAAGGTGATAATACTGGTGAAATGAAGCACCAGAAATTACCCAGCATTTTCTCAAATTGGGTTGAGGGAAAACCCTAGAAAAAAACCCTCAACCAGGTAACTTGCCCCGACCGGGATTCGAACCCGGGCCACCTGGTTTCACGGCCAGATACACTAACCATTACTCCACAGGTGTGAACAAGTCAGTAGATGATGGGACCTTACCTACAGGGTTCAGAAAGGATGGCCCGCCTGTCAACGTCGAATTCACAAATACTATCCGACAGACTTCGACAATAACTGTTTGGAACTTCATTTCAGCCAGCAAATTTGAACCACCATATTTATTTCTACGTTTATATAACTGTGTTTACCATTACCATCTCTATTTCCCTTTTTATTTTCTTTGCAAGCATAATGTAAATAAATCGATGGTGTTCGGGTAAAAGGAGTTAAACCATTTTTTGTGCAAATGGAGTTTTGTTCCTCAGGTGAATACACAAGTTCAATTCTACAAGTGGATGTGCAAAAAACAAAATAATATTAACGTTTAATGTGTAGAAAATTATTTGCAATAAGGGTCCGAAGTTTAGTTTTCATTTATCTCAAACTCACTTTTCTGACTTATCTCTCTTTACCCAAACACAATCGAAATATAGGCTGCTGCAGCTACATCCATGTTTGAAAGCTGAAGTATCTGAACTGGCAGAACGCTGGTAGATCACGTGTTAAGAACTCTGTGGAAACGTTTACAGCGTAACCTGCCCCGTTTAACCTCGGCGGTTGCGGTACGACGAGGTTCGGCGCTCATGTCTGTAGAAAAATAGTACAATAGACACTATAGACAGACTATCAATAAGTTTCTATAATTTTCAGTCCGTATCGTTGTATTCTGAGTTTAATTTAATGGAAAGTAATACCTGCGAGAGTAATGCTTTACCCAAAATTAATAAATTTAAAGAAAATCGATACAAAAATAGTAATATCTACATATTCACGAGAATATCATAAAGAATACAAATAAATGCCAGAATAATATATTCATGTTATGTATAAGAATATAGGCATGAAGTATAATACTTCTATTAAATAATTATTAAAACTTAACGATACCGGTAGTCTTTTTTCCCCTTTTTTGTGTTATTTGCAGTGGTGAAGCTTAAGGGTAGGCAGGATAAGCTGAGCTTTCCCAAATATTTTCGAAGAAGGACAAGATCAATTTAGAATTGAGTTCATTAAAAACAGGAGCGTTTCCGCGTTTCGTTTACCTTTTACCGACTTAAAGCACGGCCTAGATCACTATTTCCGAACCATGCCTTCAGCCCAGCTTACCCAAAAATGTTGTCAGGCTTCGCTACTCTTATTTGAGATTTTTCTTGTAATTGTAAACATTACTTGATACGTTGTTAAGTTTAGAATTTATTGTTTAATCCATAAACAAATCGGAAGACAAAGAGAGTATACAGTAACTCTTTTCAAAGGTAATATAAATTTCTAATGGGAAAGATAATAGTTTAAGATTATTCTGCTATACTTCTGTATTAGTTACAGCGTGATCCAAAAGTCCGATATAACCCACAAACTCAGGCTAAATACTAAGCAAATTATGTTAATTCAGAATACCTTAAACTCCTTACACATTCTTTGTATGTTATAAATGCGTCTTAAACATTATGCCAGGCATATCAATTGATGCCCACAGGAGCAAGCGCGCGCTTTAGAGCCCAGGAGAGCCTGAGCGCTTTACAGCAGAAAGGAAAGAGACAGACGAAAGAGGTGGTATATGCCGCTTGGTCGAGCTATATTCAGGGATGGCCAGCACTGATTCAATAGATAAAGGAAGAGAACTTATTAAAACTCTATCCATGTTAATTTTTAGATTTACCTGAGAAGTATAAGTGCATTATAAGAATGTAAGTTTTAATTTTAATGCTCATTTTTCACAAGTTTGATTTTCTGTATTCAAAAGAAATATTTTCTCAACTTTTCGTAAAGAAAAGTGAAATTTTCAGGTATAGGCCTATTTATTTAGTAGCCTTACAGAATGTTTTCGTAAATCTAATATACGTATTACTGAAGATAGTGTATTGAAAATTTTTAAAATATTCGCATGGAAATTGTTTGTAAGAAAATGAATTAACAAAGCATCTACTGTTACATCATAAGCAAAAGATACGTGGTCATGTGTTGTAAAAATGTCAGCTCTATAGTTTCAGCAGATTATGACAAAATAATTTAATATTCTGATGATAGGAAGTTGTTCACAAATATCACCTTAAAAGCATAATGCGATAAGAGTTTTGTTATGTAATATTAGTTACACTTAAAACAGATACAGTACCTAGGTAACTTTGCTTTGTACTATAATATTGTTTTGATTAGTTTATTGATTACTTTTGTAAGGCTAAAGATACCATCAATATAAATTCCAACTTATCATGTCATACTCAGTCTCTTTCTTTGGAATATCACTTTCTTTATGAATGATGTGTTTCTTCCACTTAATACAGTATAATATTATAGGCCTACTACTATGGAATTTAAGTGAATATTCCTTCTTAACTCTCTATTATGTCATTAAGATTTAAAACACAAGTGCAATATTAAGAAATCAGTGTTAGTACTTTTATTTTACAGACAATATAGATAATATTCAACAGAAAGAAGCCATATAAAAATAACGACATAAAATTTCACGTTCCGTTTGAAGTTTGTGCACCACTGTTTTCTTAATCCAACAGGTTGCTTATTCATATACACAACCCTTCCTCTTTCCATACTTAGCGCTTGCTGCCCGCACACGACGTCAAGGTCAGAAAAATGCACTTGCTTTGACATCACTGCATTATGCTAATGATAATGTTTCTTCCTTAAAATTATATCCGAAAGAGAGGTAGGCATACCATAATTACATACTAAACAGCAACTGTCCACTGTAATCCGTTCCTATGCCCCATGGTGTCCCTCAAGGCTCAATTCTTGGTCCAATATTATTTCTCCTATACATAAATGATCTCCCGTTAAATATAACTGAAGGGAAAACTGTCTTATTTGCAGATGACACAAACATAATACTGAGTGATAATAAGGAAGAGAACTTGCAAATGAAAATTAATGCAACATCAACGAAACTAGACAAGTGGCTAGCAAATAATAAGCTTAAATTAAATGTAAATAAAACTGTATATGTATCTTTCAATCAATATCCAACTGACCAGATTCACAAAGTTCTTAGTAATACCATAATTAAGGAAGTAGAATGCTCTAAATTTTTAGGTATATGGATAGATTCCAGTCTAACATGGGAAAAGCATATACAACATCTAACTGAGAAGCTGAGTCGCTTATGTTATGCTTTTCGAGTCCTTGCGAAGATATCATCCATGGAACTTTTAATATCAGTCTATTTTGGATATGTTCATTCAATACTATCATATGGCATTATTACTTGGGGATCTTCACCAAAAGTGACACAAGTCCTCAAATTGCAGAAAAGAATACTCAAAATCATTAAAAAAGTTCTTATTCGGACTGAAAGTATAAAAATTTTCAGAGAACTAAAAATCTTACCTGTACCCTGCATATATATATTATAAACAGTGTGCTTTATTCATAAAAACATAGATTCCTTTAAAACAATTTCAACCTATCATGAGTATAACACCAGAACATCCCAAAACATACATCTGAATTACCACAGGCTTACCAGAAGTCTTAACAGCATATCACATAGAGGCAGCAATTTATATAATAAACTTCCACAGAAAATCAAAGAACTTAACATAAGAAAATTAAAAAAAGAGGTAAAGAACATTTTATTAACACATATGCCATTTTGCACAAATGAATACCTAAATTTAAAATTTTAGAATTTAACGTTTCTTGATACTGCCCTTGACCATTTATGTTTCAGGTAACTCAGAGTTGAAGAAAAGACAGGGGAAAGCAAAAAGAGAAGATACTAGGTAGAACAGTGGAGACTGAAGATCAAGCTTGTCCTATATATATTTTTTTTTCTTTTTTTTCTCTCTTTTTTTTTGCATGTCACTTAATATTAAACTGTTAAATTTATTTAGAATTAAGTCTATTTTTGTATTATATTGTATGTTATGTCATTTTTCTTGTGTACTGACGACGCCATGAATGCTTGTAATTCTATTCGGCTAATAAAGATCTAATCTAATCTAATCTAGTAGTCAGTGTGTTTGACTACGAAATTAGCGGACCCGAGTTAAAATCCTGGTTGGGTTTTTTCCTGAAGTTACTCAATCAATTTGAACTAAATGCCGGGCAATTTTCGGCATTGGATCCTCGGCCTCATTTCCCCAGCATTAATTTAAACTTCACCATCTATCTTCATTCAATAATTTCAGGTCAACACGTGATAGTACAGTATGCGCCAAAACAAACAGTACTAGCGAAATTATTGCTCATCTGCTGTCCACATTTTCCTAGCAATGAAGTATTTATTGCATATAATAGTTTAACATATTGTGAATTCAGTATGGTGTTGATTTCTGCAATTGTAGTTCTCACAACAGAGAGAAGGTATTTATTTTCGAGCATTATTCCCGGTCATACGTAGTACTGAAATTACAAACATACAGTACTCTGAAAATCAAGGTAAGTCATTATAACATGCAAGGCGACATAAAACTGATTCCGAATGACGGAATTTCTCGACGATAGCTAACATTGTTGTGTTATTTGGTGCCGCATTGTTAAATGGCTCTTGGTCCTGCTCTTCAACGTGGCGCAAGCTCGGTCCGTTCTGATGTATGACCGGAAATAATGCTCGACAGTAAACACCTTCTCCTCTGTTGTGAGAATCATCACGGAATTCATAATATGTCAAATTATCAGTTCACACCATAAGGTTGGAGAATGATGGGTTTGCAGTGGAAGATCTGCCTTTGGGAAAAAAAAAAAATATGAATGAAGGAATTACGATGGCGGAAAATGGTGTTGTTGTACTTCAGAAAATTACTTTTTCGACTTTACATTAGAAAAAAAAATTTAGATAAAAGTTTTTGGGAGTCCTCTTTCACTTTTAAAAATGTCTTAGGGCCAATTATGTAAGAGTAAATCGCTTTGTAGAGTATTCGAACCTCAAATTTATCAAAGAAATAACTGAAATGGACCAGTGGATGTAAAGACACAAGCTAATTGTTATCTTTTCCATACGGTATTTACTCTCTGCTAAGAGAGTGATGCCACTTGGCTGAAAACAAGGGCATGTGATTTAAATAATCTAACACAAATAATAATTGAAAAAACACGAAGAATCTATGGTTCATTCTATTAATGCTTGAAAAAAGAGATATCAGGGAAGAACTCGATACTGTGTTCAGGAGGAATACTGAAAGGCACAATGGCGTGGTGAGAGAAAAAAACTTTGATTTCAATGACAGTGATCGTATTTCCAACAAAATAGAGAGAAGGGTGGTTTTCCAGTACAAACATTCAACAATTAACAGCATCCTCTTCCATATTATTGCATTATGTGAGAGTTTATTTAAGGTGACGCTGCTGAAAATAGTCGAATTTTGGCAAATTTTATTATTCTTTTATTTTCGCTCTAGAGTTTCATGAAAATTTTTATCTCAGTATCTTAATTATAAGTATACTTTTATGCAATTCGTAGAAGTTGTGTTAATGTAAGAGTTATGTGTAACCAAAACTTTAAGTTTAATTATCTAAAAAAATAAAAGTTCTACATTTCCAACGACAAGTATTCATTTCATTTCTCAGTGTTTAAAGCTAGAGTTATGAAACTTGGCATACTTATTCATTAATATCTCTATTGCGGAATGAAGCATTTGATTGGCTGTATCCAGCAAGTTTTATTGCTAGAGAATTATACGTAAAGCATTATTATTTTTTTTATTAATGAATACTGGAAATATCACAAGTTTAATTTATCAGCATATCAATAACAACCTCATAAAATTACTTACAAAAAACACTCCCAAAAATAATATACACGTATGAAAAAAAATTAATAAATAAATAAAAAATTATTTGATTAACAATATTTTCACCGTTACAATTACACATATATAAAAACTAAATATAAACATGTACATAGAGATAAAAAATTTTACAGGAGAAAAAGTTCGTCCAAAGGGCTGGACTCTGGAAGAGTACCCAAAACGCTCATTGCATTTCCGCGTTGAATAGCAATATTTAAGCGTTGACGCAAATAAGTACTGCAACGGCGATCACCAGTATTGGAGAACAAAATTTGGCCGATTTGAGATACCAAACCTTTAGCGTCATGACTCCAAGGACCGAAGGTCTCCACAGCAAATGGGACAAAGATATAATTGTCTAAAAGATGAGCATATTTATTGACTTTCTTTTTCACGGTTAATTCAGCAGCAGATGCTGCGCGTCTGGAGGTATTCAGCAAGTGAGATGGAGCTAGAGTGTCAATGCAAGTGGAGTCCCAAATTAAAGATTTTCCTCTAGACCATGGAATTAAGGTCAGACCATCGGGTCGTTTACCATCTGCGTGACTAATACCTGGTGGTTCCAAAAGAGACGGGATGCCACAAGAAGTCAGAGATCTTTTAATGATATCATTGAGTGATGTATGTCTGGGAATGCGACCCTTGCTCCTCGCACAGCTGAGTGCATGATGGCCGTAAATATCAGCAATTCCTCCGCAAATACATTGGTGTGGCTGGCAGAGTTTACAACCAAGGCGTAAAGCTATTGCGATTTTAAAGGATGTGCTATCTATTAGGGTGCCGATGTGAGGAGAAAGTTCATAATCATTAAATTAGCGCGTTGCCTTAAATAAACTCTCACATAATGCAATAATGTGGAAGAGGATGCTGTTATTGTTGAATGTTTGTACTGAAAAACCACTTGAACATTGAAGGAACTGTATTATTTTTTAAAACGGAACAAATTAGAGTAGGGCATTACTAATGCCCCATTGCATAATATGCAGTGCTACCTTCAAGAACAAATTATATTTTTCCAAACAAAAAAAAATAATTCTTTTAGAAATAGAATTTTTACGAAGAAAAAAAAAGTTTAATTTCTTAAAAAATGTTCATGAGAAAAGATTGAAATTCACAATATATGGTTACGATATTGATATGCATGTTCAATAAAAATTTTAACTCTCTAGCTAAAAAATTGTGGATTTAGACATTTCAGTAGCACATCGCCTTAATTCTATAGTCTTATTTTATATGTAATATAATAGCATTACTTTTTCGTGAACATGAATTTGTTCTCAAATAAAAAAATAATGTTGTGGCTATTGAGTATTCATTATGTGAACCCCCAACATCAAATATCACGAGTCGCCACTGGTAGTAGAAGTAGAAGTAGTAATAGCAATAGCAGTAGCAACAGTACCATTGGTAATAAAAGGATTAAAAGGCAATTTTCATCCCTGTGATGAAGTGTGTTCTCTAAGCTGCAAAGAATAAAGTGAATGAATACCGGATATATTCATGATTTATTGTAAAATAAACATGATATCATTATATCAACAAGATCAGTGTCAGATGCACAGAACATACACATGATGTATATATAACACACTCCACAGAAGTGCCCAAGAAATTAACAACAACACTGCCTTATAACACAACATTTGAATCACTTTTACACATGACAGGGAGTGTTACAAGTATGCTTATTGCGTCACAATCTCTTGCCATGTTCACAGAGCTGTGGCGGCCATGCTACGTGGGACGGAGACTCACCTCAAAGTGTTGCAGACATGAAACTAGGAGAAAGTCGAGGCATTCTTTCGCCACTCTCCAATCGCTGATTATTATTACTCAAAAGGGAGGGTTTACAATTGGACGTGACATACATAAAATAATATAACGATCGGATTTCACTCCACTTTTTAGAAACATATAGCTCGTGCTGTTCCATAAGTTAAAATATAAGTAACAGCATGCGGGTAATATTTACAGCATAGTTAGTATCTTCATCCAGTTCATTGCATGTTGAATCCATACCTTTAATATTTTAAAATGATCTTTCTCAAAAATATCAGTAAAGGTACCAGTAAATTGTTTTGGTCCAGTGGTGGTAAGATTATATACCGTAATTTAAAATTTTATCCAGTGTGCTATTTATTTATGAATATATTATTCTGTGTTGTTTCGAGTAAAGATCTTAAATCTTTATAAATTTATTTTGGGTAGATATAAGATTAATCACTGATTAACTTTATCACTCTTCACTGTGTTAATATGAGGAAATTACCTGACTGGCTAGTTTCGAAGTCATGTTTTTCATTTTCCAAAGCCAAAACTTTACTTCGAAACTGGTCAGCCAGATAATTTCCTCATATTAACAAAATAAGTTAAATTGTTATAAAGTTAATCAGTGATTACGTAAGTGCTATATTTTTATTATATAATATTTTTCTTATAAAATAATTATTAACCAGCTTCAACAGTAGGCTATATGTAATTTGATATGTGATAAACAATTGAAGAGCTTTTAATATGTGATTATTATTATTATTAGGACAAAACATCTCCATTATAATTTCGTATGTTTTATTATTTTGCGTTCGCCTTTACCGATACTTTATTAATTTTCATGCAATTTTTTTTCAACGAAAACTTCAATCTGATCTTTCATTTTCTTAACAGTAAAGTGAAAGAAGAAAGAAATAATCAGAAAGGTTTGTGTTTTTTGTTCGCACAGCAGAGAGAAAGTTATTTGAAGATGAATATAGAACTTGATATTGTAGTAAAATACCGGTACCGGTACTGACTTTCTTTAAATATTTGCCTCTTTAAATCTCATTCTACAGTATTTTATATGAAATCATTTTTACTGATACTACTGAAAATAAATCATGATGTATGAACAATTAAACATCGAGGCATGTCAATGAAAGAATTACGCTGGTGCTAAATGCGAATCTAAAAGTAAAAATTAATTATGCAAATGAAACTCTATTCAAAAATTCTGTGTTGGATGTATAAAAGAGAAAGTATATGAACTGAAAGTCTTCGAGATAAATCGATCAACAATTACACACTTTTCATTTCAGGGAAAAAGTACCAGAAATTTGGGTTCACTGTGTTTTCAGTAATAGCTAACATCTAAAAATTCATGAACAATGTACACAGTTGGTAACCAATAAGTGTACATTTTCTACACAATTTACATAGTCATGGAGAGCCCTCAGATTTGTGCCATAATCGTTTTGCATAGGTATATTACAATACAAAATTTAATTAAAGGCGAGCACCTAATCTATGTAGTTTTTATTTAATGAACGTGGTACAAAAAAAAATTGAGGATTCATAGGTGAAAGATGGTTTAATAAGTGTTTGAATATGAAAATAAATTGATAAATTTTACACATTTGCAAATATATCATATTTTATTTCACTAATTAAACAATAAATAAATACAATATTAACTGAAGCCAGAATTATCTTCTGCTATAAAAAATTAAAATTTATCAATACAGAAATGACAATGAACTGTAAACTGAGATATATACTTACATTACTGCGCTACTGATAGTCTTTTTTTTTTTCTTTCAGGTTGTGCGTTTAACTAGAAATATCTTTATTACAACTATGCTCAAAGATGCTCATTTTATGAGAGAAGACACAATATAAAATGAACAAACTTTGAGAAATCAAACTGTTGCGAGGAAAAATAGCATCCCACAGCTATTGAACGAATCTTAGCCACAGGATAAATGAGTGTTGTTAATAAATAAATAAATTATGAACAGCCACATACCTATGTGAACATGGCAGCTTTTAACAGTAATATTCTAAGGCATATAAACCGGTAACTTAAAACACATATTCAAGGTTATAACGTAATATAATGGCACTGTATCTCGTCGCAATATTGAGCTGGGCAGTGCCGTAATACTGATTTGTTTCACTATGAACCCATACATACAAACTAGAGTAGGAATTAATCAAGTATCTATCATTAGTACAGTGAATCTTCAGTATCCCAATGAACAGAAAGACAAAGATTCTTTCACTCAAGACCAGCAGTTAAACAGTGTTTCTAGTGTGTGTGTTTTGAAAGCATTTATTATAGCTTACACACTTTACAAGAATATTATAAAAAAAAAAAAAAAAAAAAAAAAACAAAAGACATCAAATGCAATGATCACCGCCTGCTCGAACACATCCATGCATACGATGGCTGCTTATACTGCCTGCTCATTCAATGATCAAACATGTAACATGACCTATATATATCTATATCCACAAGCAACTTCACTGACCATTAGAAGCTGCCATCTAGCGACAATTTTTTTCTATTTAATGAGTTGCTCAGTTACAAAAGCGCTTCAAGTTAAAATTGTAAATTAACTACTATAAGACATTGTCAGGTTAAGTTATTATTTTTGTTTTTAAAAAAACTGACGAAGACCATAATATAGTTGGTGCTGCCACCTACCATTTCAGCAAAAGCATTGTTAGAATGGTCTTATGAGCAGGCAGTACAAGCAGCCATCAGATGCGTTGAAGCAGGCAGTGGAATGATACAAATAATTATTGCTGAATTTATATTCAATTGAGGAACCAATTTTGAATTTAAAGAAAGCGTATATTAATTTGCATCGTTTATGCAATCTAGATATTTCCAATAATATTATTCCAAAGCTGGGTCCCTATATTTTAATTATTAGCAGAAGTTATTTTACTAATATGGCGTAGGCGTAATTTAATCTAAAATAGGTACACAACTTCTTCTCGGATATAACAATTGACTATCAAGGACAATATTATTACAATACACTGTTGTGTGAAATGAAATAATTGCATATATCTCTAAAAAAAATTACGCATGTAACTATTAATTTCAATCGGTTATCTAATCACTGGTACCAAAGCTGGTGTAATGAGCATTTATTTATTGATGTGACAGACAAAATGAGATGCACAGCTTGTCCTGGAATGGATTGCACAACGGTTAGAGCATGAATACCGTCAGAATAAACAAGAAAATATGCGTAATAACATTGAAAATGTTATAAACATTAAAATGGTTATGTAATGATGACGATATGTACAGACACAGAAACAAAATTCAGGTGGCCCAAATTTTTTTTCTGGGTCTGTACATATTTCTTCTAAAGTTCAGTAACAATTAAAGGTGGTAACTTATATAGTTACTGCTTACGCAATTTAATTTATTTACATTAATCATGTTCATAATCAAGGATTAATTTTTTTAAACAAAAGAGTTATAAATGGTTCACAATGAATTCATTAATTGTGGGATAAATTTACATTTTTGTGGTTAGTTTACCTTGTAAATTAAGTTTCATAATTTATTTTATATTCTCAACTTACTTTATTACAGTGTTTTCATAAGAGGTGCCTCGAAGTATGTGAAGTGCACATAGAAAATCAAAATAAATTCAAATTATATTTATTTCTCTGTACTCAAAATCCTACAAACTTTTTTTGGCGTTAGATTATATAACTGTAATTTCTATTCAACAAAATATTTTCATTGGTTTTCTTAATATCCTTTGCAGTTTATGGTTTTTCGTTCCGTGAAAATAAAGATAGATGATAAATATGTATTAGTTTTAAAAAACACGGAGTAAATAATCTAAATGATGTCATCAGTGACTATTAGTAAAAACTTATGCTTATTATGAATAGGATGCTAAATAATATTTCATCAAATCTTATGAACAAGTAATTGAAGAAGTTTTATAAAATATACACAAGCCAAAATTAAACCTTTTCCTTAATTGATATGGGAAATGAAAATATAATCTAAAAAATTCCAATTGTCCTTGGTACCAGTACATACAACGAATTTATTTCAAGTTACATATACTCAACACCAGGTAAATAACTGTGTAGTATTTTATCGGACAGATTTTACCATGAATAATTAAATAATGAAATATTTTTATTCATAACACTGAATGAGTACCGTATCTAAGGAAAATTATGTACCACATACATTTAATTCTTATTTCAATGTTGCATAAGGCTTCTATTTGATATTATATTTCCTTTCTGCTGTTAATAATGAAAATAATAATTCATTTCTAATTAATCATGTCACAACTATACAATTTCTAATTTACATTTCACACTAGACAAGTTCTTTCGCCTCTTTTATGTTTCTGTGAGAGAAATATTTAACCATTTCTGTTCTGTTCTGTTCTGTATGGTAAAAAATTCAAATTAATATAAACTAAAAATTAGCATTTTAAAAATTGGTAATTTCGCATTTTAAACAGTAACGGTATGCATACAATGATTATCATTAATATATTTATTTGTGCTACGAGAACAGTGAAAATTGGGGACTAAAATGCGACAGGTTAGAATCAATACCTCATTCTGAATGTTCCATATTAAAAGTGACAGTCGTTAGAGAAATTTGATATGTTATACTTTCCAGTCTCATAAATACTTGATGGCACTTTATCAGTAAGGTTAGATAGATACTGGTACCTTACCGTGCATCTTGTAAGCCTACTTATGTGGATAAACAAAAGAAGAACATTATTCGTATTCGGTTATTGTTTTATCTGAGAAAAATCAAGCCTGAATTTAGAATATTTTTTTTAACTTTCTAAGGATATTAAGGAAATTTATTAAATACCTACCGATATATATATAGTGTTTAAATTTTTGCATGATGTTACGATATACAGTAATAGTTCTATACTGCATTTTATTTTTAATACCTACAGTACTGGTATTCTGAAATAGATTTACAACGTAATTTAGAGCTGTTTTATGACTTAATGTACGGTACTTATTATTATGTTTTTGGTTATTACTGTTCTGTCTCTAAAATTTTTACTGTATAAAGCCAAATGCTGAGTCTGAAATTATTTATAGAAACAAAAATGTTAAATTAATATGATAAATGAGTAAGAAAGTTACTGAAGTAGATTAGCAAGAAAAATAATAATATGTGAATGCTAATCCTTTTTCATATTATCAATGATAAGCAATGACATAATTATACATTAAAACTTTATAAACACCTTTAACTGCATTTTAAAATTTGCAATAGAGAAGTTTCACTGTACTTTAGTATAAAATTTCAGAGACTTGCCGTGTGCATATTACATAAATAGATAAACCATGTTTCAGGATATTCTATTCAACACTTGGCTCAAAATCTAATAAAATTAAAACAAATGCCGTAAGATTGTTGCCATATTACATTACTAAAACTATGTAACACGGCATTTTCAAAATGTCTTCAAGAGTAATGAAAGTAATAATAATAATAATAATAATAATAATAATAATAATAATAATAATAATAATAATAATAATAATAATAATAATAATAGTTATATTGACATGAGTACGCAAAACCGTTTGATAATTTATTTCATGATTGTAGTAGTTACATATCTCTCTTGTTTCCAAAGAAAAAAATTTCATTTAAACTGAAACATTAAGCACCAAAATGCACTTTTCACAATATAAAAGTCACTGTTGATTGCAGAAAATACGTGTTTTGAACATCACTACTGAAGGATATTGTTACAACATGGACGATAGTTACAAATTTAATAGCTCAAAATCAAAATCAGTTGAAATAATGAAAGAACTTCTATTAAAATATGGCGAAGTTTTGATACCGGTATAAAAAATAAGTTAACATTTTTTAAGGACACTTCATAGAAATTGCCAACCGTTCCAGTATGCTTCACCTTACTTTAAAAGAAATTTAATTTTCTCCAGAACTATAGTAGGGGAAAAACAAAATTTTCATTAATCATAAAACAGACACTGTTGAGTTGATTGATACTCACATTAAGTAACTAGGATTATTTTCTTCGAGTTGACAATAACTGAACATTGGAGTGAAAATTATTTATTAATTTATTTTCGTCTGATACCGTTTTCTCAGAAACTATTCGTGAGAACTTAATGAAAAATTTTATACACATTGTGTATTAATATTGTGACACTGTAGGTAAAAGTTTTGTCGACGTAAAGTCATAATGTTTGTTTTTTTTTTAATTTATTAATTAACATAATCAAAATTATGATATTGATTAATTAGAACAAGATAATTGAGACTTTATATCAAAAAAGCTTTGAAATTTAGAAATCATCTCACTATTCGTGAGCTGCCACAAGGGACAAAGAGTACTTAACCATATAAATGTTTACAAGTTCAGTAAACCATTAATTTTGTTTTGACAATGAAACTCCTACAAGAACATAGCTACAAATACATTTTGTGATTGGTGGAAATATACCTAGTTTTAGAGAGGCAAGTGTTACAAAAAAGTAAAGAATGCTAATGAACTTGGTTTCATTTCGAATATAGATGATGCTTCAGGAGAGCAATTGATCCTTTCAATGCAGCTAAAGTTACAATCAGAATAATAGATGTAGGTATTCCAAGCCTCTTAAACACATCTTTCATGAAAAGAGTAGCGGTACCTCTTGCTCCAACCAGAAGTCCGATTACTTCAAGTTCTTCTACCTGGTACTTTTGGAGGTAATACGGAATGGTAGGATTGTAGATATTCTTTTTTTCCTTATCCACTTCTGCTGGTGGCTGTTCCTCATTTGTTGCGAAACTACTAATTAACATTGTGTATAAAATTTTTCATCAAGAGGTAACAAACAGTTTCTGAGAAAATGGTATCAGTTAAAAATAAAAATCAGAAATTTTCACTCCAGTGTTCAATTATTATCAACTCAAAGAAAACAACGCTACTTATTAATTGCAGGTATCAACCAATTCAACAAAATATGTGTTATAATAACTGGTGACATTGTTTTGTCTATCTGCCATACTTCCTAAGAAAATTCAATTTCTTTAGGGGTACCAGTACTGGTAAGGTAAAACATACTGATATGGAACAACTGGCAATCCCTATCAAGTGCCCTTAAAAAATATTGTCATGAAGTCCAGATTGTATCTATTTCTATTGTAGTTTGTGTTATAAGCAAAGTCCATCGGAAGGGAGTGGACAAGTTAATCACTAAAAATAAAGGAATAATATTAATCAACAAATTTTTAGTTTTAATACACATAGGGACAGTTCTTCAATCTGGTGAGCACAGAACCTATGGCAAAGTAACTCATTTTCAGTGCTGCTTCATTTTTCTCTCTCTGTATAATTTTTTTTCTTTTTCCTTCCACACTTTCAATAAATACAGCTGGACTGCAGTTTTTCCTGTAGGATTTCTTACTTTATTGACTCGATTTTCTTTTCTTACCCTTACCACATATTCACAAATACTACAATAAATGCAACTCTATAAACTCTGCCTTGCCCCTATAAATTTTGTCGAATTTTGTCATGTTCTGCATTTAAGACAAGGGAAAAAATATTGGTCTTATTTTGTAATAGAAAGAAGTAACTTTCTTTCTCCTGGCTTAGTTGCCTCACGAGTGATGCCTTATTGGTGTCACTTTCAGGTTCAAACCTGTTTTCGGGTAGTGACTAAACTACAACTGGCACTGAAGAAAGGCTTATGTTACTTATATGCTGTACACCGGTAATTGTAAAAAATATAAAAACAACTTTAGTACCGATAAAATCCTTGACCTTTTATCATTATATCTAAAGTCTCAAAGAACCTGACACTAAATCGTAAAATGTTATAAAAACAGCTTAGGAAGTGATAAATGCACATGCATCTGAAATTTTATAGGCTACTTAGCCTATAATAATATCATAGACAGTGGTGGCAGTACAGTGTTGAAAGATTATAGATTAATACAAAATTTAATTTAATAAAATTAATGTTTCTTTGAAACTGCTGCCTTAAATCGTGAATAAGTTATACAGGTACCAGTCTGTTAAGATTAATTTTGAGACATATTTAGTTTCAAAATGCAAGTAAACAGGAGAAAAAATAACTATGTCCTCATTACATGCCATTATGTTGCAACAATGTCCTTCTGCCGAGTGATATGTTCTCCAAGTACATCTAAATGCTTCAACGCAATATCACATACTTAAAATAGCTAGGGAATGTCACAAAAATTACGTCAGGAAGCAAACAGCTCTGACTCGAGGTTACTGGCAATTCTTCCCTGAACGGTCAAAAAGAAAATAACAAGTGAACCATATTTCATAAATATATTGTTCATATGTACAGTTTTCCTACAATGCAATGTTCCCTACAATATATACACTTAACATATCTGCGCCCTCAGCACTCTGATCTTTCAAAATCGTAAAGGAGAACCGATCTGGCATTTCATTTAAAAAAATGGTGCTTGGTACCAATATGGTGCAACACACTAAAGTGAATCAATCTACCTACAATATTAAGATTTGCACCCCGCAGTTGGCCCCTTCAGTCAGTCACAGGAGGCCCAGAGGGCGGCGGGATTACGAAATTGGGGCAGTAATGCTCTCCGAGGAGTCAGGGCGCAGTTGCCATTTCGATTTATGTAGCCTATGGGTTTTACGCAATTTTAATGCATTCCGCACCAGATGTTGCCTTATAACCTTCATAGTTCTATCAAAACTAACATGGTAGCCAACTAGTATTCGGTACCGATAACTCCAGAGCTTATTGTTTTTAAGAAGTTTATTATTTATTTTACTGATTATACGAGAGTCATGTTGACGGACCAAAATGCAATAATTATGTACACCTTCAATTCAAAATGTCTGAACTGTGTTCGCTTCTCATGTAACTTTAAATATAAATTTATAATTTGATTACATTTAAAAGGGGAGAATATGTATTTATTTATTAAAATTAAAGAATAAGAAATTTTATATTAAAATATTGGTCTTCCTGAATTCTTATGGCATGACATTATTCCAAACGAAGCAATGTACAACTTCTTGTTTTGGAATGTTGCTTAACAATTTGTATCATATAGTTTACATACATATTTATATCCTTTAATGAAAGGCAAGAAGATAAAAACTGATAAAATATGCGAGTCAAAACAAAACATGTACGTTGACTTAAATGTACCTATGTAAGATCTTCACTCTTGATTATAATAATGACGTCACTTCTCCAGTATCTAAATGTCGATGCTGATGCTCTCCTTGGAACACACACCCTGACTGAGATGGTTTTTATATAAGTACAACAATAAATATCTTTTTTCTTTTTTTCATTCATACAACAATGCTTGAAATCTTAGTAATAAATCTGCATGCATCTTACATTGCTGATAAAAGGAAAAGTCCAGAGACAAGTGAGGAATGGAGAGGGGTGACTATCTTCGAACACACATCATGCCTTCCAACTCAACATAGAGAAGGGTTCACAAGGAAGCAGAGAATATCTTTGGAAAGTTCATGTGGTACCACAATTTAGTCGTTTCTGTGCTTCACGAATCCAATGAGGACTATTTGGCATGATGTGGACTATAAGAGAGCTTGATAAATACCGTCTGCTCGGCTGCTTCTTCACAGTTTACACCCAACTGGAGATGCTTATTACATTACAATAAACAAAATATCACTTCAGAGCACTAACCTCTTGTATAGTCGATAAAATTCAGTAATAAATCTCTGACATTTTACAGCATATATATTCCTCTATTTCAACTCACGGTAAAGTGTTTATTTCAAATGTAATCTACAAAGTCAAACAGAGATCATTCGTACCTGTTTAATCATCATTTCTTAAAATAACTAAGTGAACTTCACTGAAAGAATTTTTCTTTAAAACTTGAACTGAAATATACGAGTTTCGAGAATAATCACCAGACACTTTTATGTGAAACAGATAAAGATTGTGTATCATTTCTTACTGTGATCAAACTTCATACATTCTTTGTCCATGGATAGCAAGAGTGCAGAATACTTTTATGGGGAGATGACTGAATATGTATTACATACCGGTACATTGGATCTATTAATTATGTGCTTATAGTTTATTTATGTCAGAGATTACTGATGCGGTATTTAATAAAAATTCTCCAATTTGGAACAAATACCATATTTAAGTAATGGTGGTCTAATTCTAATTATCGTAACTAGCAACGATTTTGCTTAATTTGTCACTTGTTTTCTACGTAAACAACAATGTGCACAATGAAATGAACAGACATATGGTATCAAATGCATGTTTGAAGTCTGATTTGTACATTTTTTAATTTGTAGGCCTGAAGTATGAAACAGTAATAGTAGAAGTAACAAAATTGAGAGTAATCCTACTACCTACTGTATTTGGGGTAATAGTAGTATTATAGTATTGGTACTGCAGTAGTAGCAGCAGCAGGAATAGTAGTAGTAATGGTAAGTGTAGTACTAGTACTAGTAGTAGTAGTAGTAGTAGTAGTAGTAGTAGTAGTAGTAGTAGTAGGAGGAGGAGGAGGAGGAGGAAAAGTAGTAGCTTACTGGTTAACACTAGTTTCAGTAGTATGTGTAGTAATAGTAGCAGTAGTAGTAGTTTTAGTGGTGGTAGTAGTAGTTTTAGTGGTGGTGGTAGTAGTAGTAGTAGTAGTAGTAGTAGTAAGTGGTTTTAATAGTACTATGTGTAGTAGTAATGGTAATTTCAGTAGTTTCAGCAGTAACATATGCATAGTAATAATGGTAGTAGTTAGCAACAATAGCAGTAGATTAACAGATTGGTGGTAGTAGTAGTAGTAGTAGTAGTAGTAGTAGTAGGAGGAAAAGTAGTAGCTTACTGGTTAACAGTAGTTTCAGTAGTATGTGTAGTAATAGTAACAGTAGTAGTAGTTTTAGTGGTGGTAGTAGTAGTAGTAGTAGTAGTTGTAGTAGTAGTAGTAGTAGTGGAAGTAAAAGTGGTTTTAATAGTACTATGTGTAGTAGTAATGGTAATTTCAGTAGTTTCAGCAGTAACATATGCATAGTAATAATGGTAGTAGTTAGCAACAATAGCAGTAGATTAACAGATTGGTAGTAGTAGTAGTAGTAGGAGGAGGAGGAGGAGGAGGAAAAGTAGTAGCTTACTGGTTAACAGTAGTTTCAGTAGTATGTGTAGTAATAGTAGCAGTAGTAGTAGTTTTAGTGGTGGTAGTAGTAGTAGTAGTAGTAGTAGTAGTAGTAGTAGTAGTAGTAGTAGTAGTAGTAGTAGTAGTAGTAAGTGGTTTTAATAGTACTATGTGTAGTAGTAATGGTAATTTCAATAGTTTCAGCAGTAACATATGCATAGTAATAATGGTAGTAGTTAGCAACAATAGCAGTAGATTAACAGATTGGTGGTAGTAGTAGTAGTAGTAGTAGTAGTAGTAGTAGTAGTAGTAGTAGTAGTTGCAGCAGAAGTAATAGTAGCAGTAGTAGTAAAAGGTTTAGTGGTGTACCTACGAGTATGTGTAGAATAGTGGTACTGGTAATAGTAGTTTTGGTAGTATGTGTAGTAATAGTAGCTGCAGTATTACTGATAGTAAGTAGTAATGTAACATTATAGTAATATTATCAGTCGTTTAATATTAGGTAGTAATAGCAGCAGTTGACTAACAGTACTGGTGGTAGTAGTAGTAGTAGTAGTAGTAGTAGTAATACCAGTAGTAGTAGCAGCAGCAGGAATAGTAGTAGTAATGATAAGTGTTAGTAGTAGTAGTAGTAGTAGTAGGAGGAGGAAAAGTAGTAGCTTACTGGTTAACAGTAGTTTCAGTAGTATGTGTAGTAATAGTAGCAGTAGTAGTAGTTTTAGTGGTAATAATAGTGGTAATGGTAATAGTAGTAGTTTTAGTAGTACCAGTATATGTAGTAGTAATACCGGTAGTAAATAGTAATGCAGCATTATAGTAGTAACAATAGTAGTTAGTAATGATAGCAGTAGTGGAAATGCTAATACGGTATAGTTTTAGTAGTATGTATAGTAGTAGTGGTAATAGCAGTAGTTTTAGTAGTATGTGCAGTAATAGTAACAGTAATAGCAGCAGCAGCAGTAGTAGTAGTAGTAGTAGTAGTAGTAGAAGTAATAGTAGTAGTAGCAGCAGTAGCAGCAGCAGCAGTAACAGCAGTAGTAGTAGTAGCAGTAGCCAGAAGTAATAGCAGCAGTAGTAGAGTAATGGCAGTAATAGCAGCAGCAGTAGAAGTAACAGTAGCAGCAGCAGCAGCAGCAGCAGCAGCAGAAGTAACAGCAGCAATAGCAGCAGCAGCAGTAGCAGCAGCAGCAGCAGTAACAGCAGCAGCAGCAGCAGCAGCAGCCAACAGCAGCAGCAGCAGTGGTAGAAGTAATAGTAGCAGCAGTAGCAGAAGTAATAGCAGCAGCAGCAGTAGCAGTAGCAGTAGCAGCAGCAGAGCAATAGTAGTAGTAGCAGTAGCAGTAATAACAGTAGCAGTAGCAGCAGCAGCAGAAGTAATAGTAGCAATAGCAGCAGCAGCAGCAGTGCAGAAGTAGCAGCAGTAGCAGTAGCAGTAGCAGGAGCAATAGTAGCAATAGCAGCAGCAGCAGCAGCAGCAGCAGCAGTAGCAGAGTAATAGCAGCAGCAGCAGCAGCAGCAGCAGTAGCAGTAGTAGTAGTAGCAGCAGCAGCAGCAGTAGTAGTGCAGTAGTAGCAGTAGCAGCAGCAGTAGTAGCAGTAGCAGCAGCAGCAGTAATGGTGTAGTAGTAGTAGTAGTAGCAGCAGAGTAATAGTAGTAGTAGTAGTAGTAGAAGTAATAGTAGTAGTAGTAGTAGAAGTAGTAGTAGAAGTAGTAGTAGTAGTAGTAATAGTAGTAGTAGTAGTAGTAGTAGTAGTAGTAGTAATGTGGGCCTAAGTTACTAGCCTATACGACAGTCATAATTTGTGGAACTGTGATTTATATTAACTAGTGAATTTAAAATATCTCCATTTGCATTCCAACTACTGTGCAATCTGCAGCATAAACAGACCACCACTAAATGAAGAAAGCACGAACCTTCACCTAACCATCTCCAGATGAGTGCAGTTTTAAGAAGTGCTGTGTCATACAAAATAAACACTGTTATCACGATCACAATGCACCCACCGCAGGTGTATCCACCGCCGCCACAACAGTAGCACAACGTAATTATAAAGAACTACGATACCGGAGAGCTGCGGCAAAAGAAATTGGGGAAAGCTCCGTTTCCAGTTCAGTCTTCCTGCTGATGACCATAGCAGAGGCAAACATATATAATATGTAAGAATGGATTGCATTACTAGTATGTGGATATATGTCCCCAGTCTCCTGTACGAAAATGTCATGGGAATGCTCACTGATAACACAGCACCATTCCATCTTATATTGCTATCATGTTGAAGTTTGTAGTGTCTAGCCCTTGTTCCGACAGGATTGGCAACACTGATGTTGATACCGATGCACTCTGCACATGTTCATCGCCTTCACGTTTTGGCAGTATTTGGACTGATCTTTACATTCTGACACTGAAAATGAAAAATATTAAATTATCAATATCTTCGTAAGTTTGTGTGAATATGTTACAGCAAAAACCCGAAATCCATTTATACTTAGTTCTTACTAGAAGCTCTTACTATCCAGATCAAAACTTGTGTTTTATAGTATGAACTAGACATCACAAGTTAATTTGGTAAAACACGGGGGTAAAGTTCAACTTCTAAGTGTTTTTTAAATTAGTCAAGGCTAAGTTTTGGTTAACAACTCGGGAAAAATTTAATCAAATATGTTTAAACTGAACAAGTATTGAGCTTATGATATTTACTGTGAATCAAAAACAAAAATAAACGAGAAATTTGAATTTTTCATCTGATTTCTAACTAAAAACAGTCTAATACAAGACAAGTTAAACTTTACAGTATGTAGCATTTTTATTACAGTAATTACATAGCATTGTGGTTTTTAGTATTTGCTAGGAAATGTCTAACTCCTAGTTTTTAGGTCACATTAAGTAAGGTGAGGTTTGTGGCTCAAGACAGGAATTCTTCATGTCGCTTAAATTATTAAACTTACGGTAACGGTATTAATAAAACTATTGTACTTCGTACATTGTAATTTTACGTCTGTTTGTTCTAAGGATGCTGTACCAGCTACAAAATTATTCAGCATTGATACACAGGAAACAGAACTTAAAATTTATATTCGTGCTTTTATTGCTTTCTTTGTTTTACTAGAAAAATATTAACTCAAGGTTTTATAGGTTAGATTACACAAGATCATATTGGTGGTTCAGGACAAGAATTCATCGTATGTTTATAATGTTAACAGTGTAGACTAATTATTTTCTAATACGTACGAATTAAAGAAAGTTAAGGAATCCTACTGCACTTTATATACTGGCAATTGACAAATCTTTGCCATTAACTTAACCTAACCTAATTAAATCCAACCTACAGAAATTAGAAGCTAAACTTTGTTGGTATCAGTAATGGTATCGTAACATTTTTTTTATTTTTACTAAACAGTCTTGTGGTTTTAAAGTTTCAACTAGAAAGCAATAGAGCTGTGCTTTTGATCGAAATTAGGAGTTTCTAGTTCTTAGCAGTAAGATATCAATGAATTACGGGATTTTAAATGTAACAAATACACGAGCCTCTTGCAACATGCCGTACAGTATATTATGCAAGCATGCAAGGTTTCTAGCTAAGCAAGATCAGTGATGCTCGTGAATTATTTATAAAACTGAGATGCCAGTCAAGATAATGCATAGATAGTATAAAAAGAAAAAGGGTTTTCCACGTCTATAATTCAAGTGTATGTAAATAAACTACGAAAATATTATTATAAAATTTATGAGTGCTTTAACAGCATGTTGAAATACAATCTCTCCAGAATTTAAAAACTAAGGGTGCTATTCATAGACATTTCGCTAGCCAGCGCTATGAGCGTGCTAAACTAGCCCCGGTTATCGACTGATTACTTGTACAGGATTCATATCAGATCATATCGCTAACACTGGTTTAGGAATACGAAAAACATTAGTTCGCTGATCATCTACCGGAAGCCCGCGCTAAGGATGTCTATGAATATGGCCTTAAGCGTTGAACCACAGTCTACTATATACAGTCGCGAAGCTTGAGGTGATTTTTTGCAAATCTCGTGATAAAGCGCTCCAAGCAGTTAGCAACTAGAAACAATAGACTGTCCACGGTCGACTTTGGACTGAATCGTATTTCCATCGAGTGCTAGCTCGTTGCATATTTCACATTGATGCTTGTGAAATGTTCGTTATTGGTTGTAATGAAAATGTTAATGGCTAAAATACAATAATTGGAATAATAATATTTTACTAGAGACGTAGAAAAATTAAGTTTGTTTTAATGAAATTTATTGATCATGTTTTATTTTCAATTCTGGTGGGATTATTATTGCTTAGGCCTACTTTTTTTTTTCAAAGGATATGTTTTTAATTGTAGCTGTTAATTTTGTTGTTATTTTTATTTGTTACTTTCTTAGAGACGTGGAAAAAGTCTGTTACAATAAAATTTATTAATCACGTTTTATTTCCAATTCTGGTGTGATTATTATTGCTTAACCTCAACTACGTAAGCCTATAATTGCTTAACCTCAACTACGTAAGCCTACAGTACAAGTACCGGTACACATACATAAGTTATTTCATATTTCCATTATTATTGTTGTAAAGGGAAATGCAAATTAATATTTATTGGTTTCAGAGTTAATTATCGCTATAATCTTGAATGAGTGAAGCGATTATAGTAAATTTCAGTTCGTTTTGCACAAACAAAAATAATATTAACCTATTTCTTGCAGGTATCTTCGAGTTTATGGTGGAATTTAATATACTTTATTAAATAATAAATTAACTTTATGCATTTAATATTTCAATAATGGAAGGAAGGTGTTAATTTTTCCAAAAGAACATAACGAAAGTGTAACATATTTTGTCGGCTGCTAGGAGAGAGATCTGCGATGATGAGGCGATAGTAGCGATCCTAGTGGTGGGCAACTATCCATGTTTGCATTTTTACTACATATTGAGCTTCGCGACTGTATATAGTAGACTGTGGTTGAACACTGAACTGGTAAGTACTGGTAGTTCTGAAATATTCCATAGAGTGTATTCCAACACAGAGTTGAAACAGTTGACTGTGAAAGTCTTAAATTTCACAATGATGTGTTACTTCACAATCCAATTGATAAATGAAAGCAACAATACAGTACTGTTTACAGTAATTGTAAAATTATGTTTAACTGTATGCATATCATTCCCATAATTATACTTCCATGCTCCTAGTGAGTCAGCATCTCAATTTCAAGAACTCATGTGTGAAGAGCAGGCAATGCATCTAGGTGCTACATACCATACATCCTAAGATTTGAGAAATATTACCTTAATCCTCGACACTCAGTAGTGTGAACTTGATCCATTATAGGGACAAAATAACTCAATTTTACACCAGAGGTTTGGAGAACATTAATGGTTAGTATATATGTAGAACTACAGTAATATTCTTATAAACAAATTTAAAATTACTACTGATGTGTAATTTATGTAATGTTATGGTGTTCTCAAGTTTCTAAATTGCTAAACTAGATAAGGTTAGTAATATTATACTGTACATATAATACTTACTGTACGTAATCTTAAAATAAACTTTTACATAGAATTAAATAGGCAGATGTATTTATGTATGAGTTCAATATTAAATTCTTATCAGTTCAAATTTTAAAAGCACAAAAGAAACGATAAAGATTTTCATGTATGTAGCAATTTATATGACTTGAATAAAATAGGTACTGGTATTAATTTATATACAGAACCTGATAAATCAAGTGAATATGTTGTTTAAAATAAAAATACCGGTAATATTCATTCTGGTAACATTATTATTTTTTATTAATTAAAAGTTATTAAATAATTTTCTTGCAACATTTTTATATCAAGTAGGAATACTTCAAATCCCAAGAAGTTAACTGAAATGCTCAAATAAAAGTACGTATTGGAAAATGATAACATATGGGGATTTGAATTTTTATTAATTTAATTCCAGCAGTGTATGTTGAATGCCCACTTTTAAATGTTCGCAATTGAATATTTTTTTAATATGTATTCTCAAAATCTCTTTCACACACACACACATTTATGTACTCCCTACATTAACATAGACACACATGCAGCACGCACACACATTATCATATCCACACATACCCACAATCTTATACCTAACATACACCCACAAACTCATGTTCACACACATAAACAATCGCACATCCAACCACACCAACTATCTTGCATTCAAACACATCAATAATCTTACACTCATTCAGACTCCCCATCTCACATCGACACACACTGGGGTTTTCAATTCTTTTAAAGAAAATATGGGAAGCTAAGAAATCAACAAATTATTTAGTTCAATTACTAAAAAAAAACTTTATTTTACACTTTGACAGTTAGACTTAAATTATGAGTACCTATTTTTAGGCAGATTTTTCCTCGTTAATAGTTTTCACCATCTTTAACAAATTGTAAAAATTCCCTGCATGAGAATTTCAAGTTTACTATAATTTGCAATTTTGATTTGATTAGATGTGTCACGCACTTGTTTCGAATACCTGTCCTCTTATTGTTCACGAGAGAAAATATTCTCACTATATGAGTATCACTACAGTAAAACCCTGATAAGACGCTGTTCAAGGGACCGTGTGCAAAACGCATATTAACCGGGACAGCGTATTAGGCAGGTAACTTATACTAATTTTGACTTATATACAGTATCTATTAGCATTTTTCGTTATTGAAATACATGATTCATGAAAGGTAACACAGTATTACTCCATGATGTAATTACTGTACTGTACGTCAAAGACATTTACAATATGTACTGTATTTAATTCTTTCGAAAAAAAAAGCCATTTATATTTGTTTGCCTTGTGCGTGTTCTCCAAGTCCTCATGTTTACCACACTTCAGTTTCTGCGATTATATCCTCCCGACGATGTCGCAGCTGTAGTGATTGAGTCGCGATTTTTTATTGTCGTTCTTAATGTCGATGATGGGATTCCTGATGAATCAGAGAGTTGTTCCTGAGTAAGAGTACTGTTCTCATCGTACTTTCGTAAGATTTCCAATTTTTCCGATACAGAAAGGCTTTTCGTTTAACACTCATTGTAATCACATTCACAGACACTTCAATACACAAAAGGACAACAAACTGCCCAGCAAAAATTTCCAGAATTTTATTACGGCTGAGTGAGGAATGTTGTTTGAGAGAGAGGGTTAGCAAGAGGGTGAGGTATTGTAACTGTATGTAGGCTTTAACCACGCAGATAAGGAGTCAATAAGAGAGCGTAACAAGAGGGTGGGGTATACTAAGGTATGAAGTATGAAGGTTTAAATGCACAGGTAAAGGGTCGAATACCAATACTTTTCAGGTTAATGGCACCAGCGAGTTCAATGACTAAGATGTTTCATTGCTGTTACAGTACATTGCTGAAAATTACATCGAAAATATTCCATAAAAACAGCATATTATGCGGGACTTGAGCGCAACAAACGGGGTATTTTATAAAGGCATTACCGGTATATATGAAACGTGCAGGGACCGGACAAAATAAGGTATTACATGGGATAGCGTAATAAGCGGGCGCGTCTTATCAAGGTTTTACTGTATTTGATATGATTAGAACAAAACTCACTAGTTTTTCCTAATTTGTAACATTAACACTGTTTGGTTTTAAACTAGTAAGCACTGAAACTCATTTCTAGCAAAGATATTACATTTTAATGCATCTTTTATCTTTTTATGTCCCAGTATTTTCCTTAAATTCTTTGTAAATATCTCGATTGTTCATACTACAAGATCCTAATTTAAGGGGAGCAGGTAATTAAATTTGAATTGTTTTTTTCTAAATTATACCGAATTTTCATTTTCTGTATGTATAAATATAGTTGTTGCAACTTAAAATCGAGATTAGTTTTTGAAAAAAATTTTGGAGATCAAATGTTGAAGAAAAAAAAAGGATACAGCAATTCACTGAAATGATATCTCTCAAATGAAAATATTATACATCTAACCAAAAAAACAGAAACTTAACACTCTAGAACAATATGAAATCATACAAAAACACACCCACATCACATCCTGAACACTCAACTGAATTTCAACACACACTCTTTTCGACACAATCATGAACACATCTCACCACAACAGGAAACCAGAAGACAGCGCAGAATCTTCACTAGGCTTCGGACAATGAAGGATACCACTTCGAAACTAGTCAGCCAGGTAAATTGCAAACGTTAACACAGTAAAGATATCATAAAGTTATTCAGTGATTACACCAACACACCCACAATCCCACATCAACCCATACCTATAAACTCAAGCTCATTTTCAACAACGTACATCCCCTATACGTCTACATCATTCAAACAAAACAGAATTTTCCCTTCCCCACACACGCACGAGAGCATATACACATGCATACAAACATACATACACTCTGTGTAAGTTGGCAGTAATTCGGCTCATCACTATTTAGTTAATTTTTTAATTGGGTTAAGATTTACTGGATAATTATGCAATTTACCAATCCTAACAAAAAAACTACTAATACCGGTATTAATTAAGTTCCAGAATAACTTTACAAGTTCTCACAGGAGTTAATGGTTTCATTTTCAGCAAGAATGGCTGTCATAACTAGAAAAAGTATTAGATACGTGAAAATTTACCAATAAAATTTGTCTATATAGTGAACGGTATAGAATAGCGAACATTTTACTGATGATAAGGATAGTGTTCCTGAACAAAACTTTGATAGAATTTTTTTAAATTCTCAAGTTTAAACTAAAAAACAATTACATGTTTTCAGAACAGGTAATAAAATTTAGAATTCTCCAGAAACACATTGTTAGGCCTACTTGTTATTAATTTTTTTAAACCACACATGAAAGCAGCAGATTGCAATTATTTTACGATTTAGCACAACAGATATCAATAGCAGAAAACTGAAATCTAATAACTAAATAATAACTTTAATAATTAAATTAGCTCTTAATTCATTTATAAATAAATAATACGAAGGTTCTTAACTCAGAAATAAATACAACATGAAAGAGTAATATGCTACTAATAAAATTAATTCAAGTTGAATTGAAATCTACGATGTGAAAATCGTACTTGATATGAACGAAATGCATATAAAATAGCACATGAACACTAAAATTATTATTTATCATTTTCTCCATAGCAATACACACTAGTATATGATGGTATTAGCCAACAATAGCATCAGATTGTTCGTTTATTTTTCTGAACACGAATTTAAATTGTCTTTTGACAGGCATTCTTATTTAAACGACTATCTTTTCTGAAAATATTGACTTAGAAATTATTGTCAGTTCTGAGGAAACTACTAAGATTGAAACAAACTTTATTAAGATCTTTCTTTTTATTTCGGTATGTAGAGGCCTACTGTTTCCATGCTGTATAGAGTGAATGCAACCTTAAATTTGTCCCTTGTGACTATTTTCAATTTACTTGAGTAGGTTATATATTTTCCGAATCTTTTCTGTTGTTAATGTGATCATTCTTTAAGAGATTTTAACATGAAAAGTGTACAGAAGTGAATTTTTGTATCGTTTCTTTATTGCTGATGAAAAATGAGTGTCACTTGTTAAGGTAATGTACAATGAGTATTGGATTTATATAGCATGATGACTCGTGTAGGTGGGGGACTTACTCTGGGCACAGGGAGGCCCCTTGCACACCTTCATGACGGAGGGCCGTGGCTGGTCCCTGCAAGCGTTGCCCGCTGGTTTCTTGGTGCCGTACCACACGCACTGCAGGATGCGGTACTTGATGCCTTGAGTCTCGCACGGCGCCGCGCACTGCACATGCACACAAGCATGCATGCTAAGACAGACAACTGCTGATGCTAGACACTGCGCCCCCCAGAAGTAGACTGACTGCCATCAGACTCGAAGGCAAACAATACCATAATTTTTCCATTTTTATTTTAAGAGGTTGATCTACAGAGATATCTGTCCACAATGGGAAGTAAATCAATAAACTTTTTTTTTAATAAACATAATTATTTTCGTGCTATAAATCTATGATATGGGACCCCCTGTTTTTATTCCCTTCTAAAAGTGACCATGGTAAGTATTTTTATCATTCTCAAGTGGGTTTAAATTAGGGTACCAGTACCCATAATATTTGTATGAAGAAAACGGACATTTACAAAAACCTGGGACATAAAAAACTCATTAACAAAGAACAAAAATCTTCTCCTTCTTCTTCTTCTTCTTCTTCTTCTTCTTCTTCTTCTTCAGTCAGGGATTAGGCTAAAGCCTGTTCCGGTCTCACATTTTGTCCATAATTTTCTGGGTCGTCGTATTGAACAGCCTCCTTAGTCTGAAGTTTTTTTTTTTTTGGGGGGGGGGATATGATTAGATGTCATCGATCCTAAATTTAGTATCCAATTTTCTCTATAATCCAAAAATCGTTACAAAAATATAACTGGCAAATTGTAGTAGACTTTTACCTTTGTATTTGCAGTCAAATGACTATTTTTTGTCCTTTTATTCTGCAGACATAGATGCTTCATTGTTACCGTACTTTTTTTCTGATTTATGTACTGATGAAGAAGTAAAGTGTTGGCCTTCTGTGCCCGAGGTTGCGGGTTCAATTCCGGCCCAGATAGATGGCATTCAAGTGCGCTTAAATGTGACAGGCTCATGTCAGTAGATTTACAGGCATGTAAAAGAACTCCTGCAGGACAAAATTCCGGCACACTGGGACGTTGATATAACCTCGGCAGTTGCGAGCGTCGTTAAATAAAACACAATTTAATTAAAAACAAAACTAAGGAAAAGACATGTTCCATGGCAGCATTTGATCCATGAATTTCCAAACAAAATCCTAGCAAATACATTGGCAAAGCATCATCGCAAAAAGGAAGACATTTGAGCGTCCCCCAAAAAGCTTTTGGGACAGCGGGGCATTCTCCCCCAGTGAGCGTCCCCCAAAAAGCTTTTGGGACAGTGGGGCATTCTCCTCCCCCATTGAGCGTCCCCAAAAAGCTTTTGGGACAGCGGGACATTCTTCCCCCATTGAGCGTCCCCCAAAAAGCTTTTGGGACAGTGGGGCATTCTCCCCCATTGAGCGTCCCCCAAAAGCTTTTGGGACAGCGGGGCATTCTCCCCCCATTGAGCGTCCCCCAAAAAGCTTTTGGGACAGTGGGGCATTCTCCCCCCCCCCATTGAGCGTCCCCCAAAAAGCTTTTGGGACAGCGGGGCATTCTCCCCCCCATTGAGCGTCCCCCAAAAAGCTTTTGGGACAGCGTGGCATTCTCCCCCCCCCCCAAAAAAATGGGACAAATGAACATCCCAATATAAATTTTTTAAGTTCGGTTTTGGAAAAAAGATAGGTACAGTACCAAAAATGTTCATTTCTTTTTTCATTTTAACTTGTGAATATGTTCGTTAGTTAGTTATCTTTGATCAACAAATTGTCAAGCAGAAAAGTGAACAGCAAACGAAGAGTCAGAAGACACGTCAAAAATTACTTTTTGGATTTCACGACTGTCGAATACGTGTATTTTTTTTTAATCTCGATATTAAATGATGTTTACATTATTTCAGTACCGGTACTTCCTCTGTCCTTCATATGAGGAACTATAAATTGTTTTAAATAAAGTCACAAGCTGGATACCAAAATTTTTAGAATATCACAATTCTGTAATCTCGATACATAATAGAATGGTTATGATGTACCAGTATCCTAAAAAGTTATTGAACATAAAACACAAAATTCACTTGATCAGTATTTTCAAATGAATTATTATCCCATAAGTATACAAAATACGACCAGCATGAAACAAATATTAATTAATCAGTCTTCTTAATGTATCCAGCAGGATGCTGATAACATAGAACCGTCCACTGTAGTCTTCAGATAAAGTTCCTTTTAACAGGTGAGAGGTACTTTGTTCAGCATCCATTATAGATGCCTGTCACCCGTAACCAGAGTTGAGATATTGCAGAGCTGAGTCTTGTGTGATTGATATTGAGGATTTTAATTTGATTCTTCAAGGATTTATGGATGTGCAGTATAACAAAATGTGTTCCAAGTCTTTATTACACCATACACAAATAAGACTATCAGGTGAAATCATTGTAGATGTAACTGTATGTCAATGTGACTTGTTTTGGCTGTTGTTAAAATGTTGTTGTTGTTTTCTAACGCCAGGCGTTTGACAATAAAGTCATTTGACCTCTTGCACTCCAATATTTTTCAAAGATATTATCATGGCCAGCCACTGAAGCACAGATTTTGAGGTGTTCCGAATCCATTTCTTGGTTTGAGTTGCACAATGGGCAGTTAGGGGACTGATATATTCCAATTCTATACAGGTGTTTGGCCAAACAATCATGGCCTGTTGCCAATCTAAATGCAGCTACAGACGATTTTCGTGGTAAATCGGGAATTAACTGTGGGTTATGATGAAGAGAGTTCCATTTTTTCCCTTGGGATTGTGTTATCAAATTTTGTTTGTTGAAGTCTAAGTATGTAGATTTAATAAATCTTTTCACAGAGTAATACGTAGATTTAGTAACAGGTCTGTAAGTAGCAGTGCTGCCCTTCTTTGCTAAAGCATCCGCATTCTCGTTTCCCAGGATTCCACAATGGGATGGTATCCATTGGAATACAATTCTTTTATTGAATGATATTAATTGAGAGAGCACTTTAGTTATTTCTGCTGTTTGAGATGAAGGTGTGTGGTTAGAGACTATTGATAGAATAGCTGCTTTGGAGTCTGACAATATAACTGTATTCTTAAATTTATTGATGTGGCATAGAAGATTCCTGAGACATTCACTTATTGCAATGATTTCTCCATCAAAACTTGTTGTTCCATACCCAAGAGATCTATAAAGTGAGAAGAGACAGCACGTAACACCTGCACCGGCACCTTGTTCTCTGGAGATCAAGGATCCGTCAGTGTATAAATGAAGCCAGTTTTGTGGAGGGTACCTAATATTAATTGTCTCTAAAGACAATTAAAACGTTTAAATATGTCTCGACAAGATTTTGCACTTTATCAGGTCATTTGATTTCTTTTGTATAGTCTGTGAAGTTTTGTATTTGTCAGAAGAGAACCAATTGTTGATCAACAGGTTTGTAAAATTGGAGTTGACTCAAGCAAAGGCACTTGGTTGCAAATGCTTTGTCTTCACAAATTTCTCTTTCCAGGTACACAACAATGGCTAGGTATCCATTGAAATATTATTTTCTTTCAGAGATTGTTGACTTACTCTGTTGTTTTTGTGCAGGAATAGTTGTATATGCATTATAGGCACTAACTTTGACGTGCTGAGTAAGAGGGCTTAAACTTATTCCTTTGAACAAACAATAATCAGGGGTGTATTTCAGGCCTGGCGGCGCCAAGGTGCTATTTTTCGAGACTGGGTGGTGCCAGGGCACTTTTCTGATTTTCATATTTTCGTCAAATTTTGCAATTACAGTAAAAAGTCATATTTTATTGGTATTTGAATAATATTTTCCTGTGGAAATAGTGGTGGTGGTGGTAGTGGTGGTGGTGGTGGTGGTGGTGGTGGTGGTGGTGGTGATGATGATGATGATGATGATGATGATGATGATGATGATGATGATGATGATGATGATGGCGAAAACAAAGACAACTACTGCCGTACTAAGAAATCCCAGAGCTATGGCACTTCTTTGTTTATAAATACACCATTTACAATAACCTAAAGGATGCCTGCCTGTAGAAGATGTAGTAAAACCAATGCAGCCCCACTATTTTTCACTACAACCTCTATGAAGGATATTCATGATTTTATACAATATTTATAAGAAATTTCGTTATATTGCAATAAACAATTTGGGAGATGTATTTTGACCTACAAACATTAAAGTAGTTATTTAACGTCTTTAACAATATTTTCATTTACTGAAAGTAGCATTAAATTCAATCTTCAATTACATGAATAATTCATATTTACAGCTTTTATCAGCAAAAAGGAAATACTGTGTAAATATTAACACTTTAGTTAACATTTTAAATATAAAAGGAGAACTTGTAAGCAATTAAGAGACCCGGTATTCTTTTATGGAGGAGGAACCAGAAGGCTTATTGTGCTTACCGCTTCATTCTGTGAATGATTGGGGAGCTGAACGGCCTCGCTCTTGTACAAGTACAGCATGCTGAATTGTGAACTTAACCCAGGCTATGGTATAGATGGCAATGATGATGATGATGATTTGTGAGTTAATGATGGTGAAATCAGTCTGAGGTCCAATGCCGAGAGTTACCCAAACATTCTGCTTCAATTGGTTGAGAGAAAACTCCAGATAAAACTCCTGAGAATTCTAAATGGATTTCTGTACGGCTCAAGATCGAAATAACGAAGGTCATGACAATTATATCGATTGTAACATCTCCAATCGCGGGTATGGGATGAGATTGGAAAAAATAATGAATCAACCAGGGTATATTTTTCTTAGTTTATTTAAGTTACAGAGATACTCATTTTATTTCCAGGTTCAGTTCAGAACACTACAATGAAATAATGCGCTCTAGTGGTAAATTACAATAATATTTGATTATCAGTTCGGAAATGCGGACATGTGAGCGATATTATAATAAAAATCCGAACAAGGCAAACAAATGTTTTCTGGTAAGTGAGCGCCTACCTTTATTCTCCAACTCATCCACTATTTAGAATCCGGTTTCCGAATAGATGACACTCTTTGGACACTCCTCTTGTCCCCCCTCCACCCTAATTCACGCAAAAATACCCAGTTCACAGAAAGTTGAGAACGCGATATTTCGCTGCAATTTGCACTTTTTCTCTCTGTTGCTTCTAAAGCCTTTGCAATTAGGAGCAATTTATTTGCATGCAATGAAGATAAATTACTTCTTCAATTTGTGATGCAAATATTATAAATAATCGACTGATTCTTAATAAAAAATGCATGCATGAACAAAATACGGGTAATCAAACATCATTTCATTTTCATAATTTCCATATTTACTGCTAATAAAATTAATATTGCTCTCTTTCAAACATAACATTTCATACCCCACTTCAAATGTTTAAGGCATTTTCCCCTCCATATGCCTCTAATTACCGCTCTCAAGTGGCTAATGTAACAATGAATATCCGTGGAAAAGTGCATAACAACCAGGACATATAAAATTTACCACTGGAAAGAAAAAAATGCAAAATTAAGGAAAACAATTACTCGCTGCAATTTCCTGGCGATGTAGATAAGTCTAAGTGAAGATAGTAGTGGGCCCTCAAAATGAAGTTCATCAGCAATAATTTCAAGTCTGATGTAAAGTCAGTCTACCTCTGTAAGACTTGCAGTGTCATGTAGGTGCTGGTAGAGATCATGTGAAGGGCTTAACAGTGATAAGTTCTGTATTTTTCTTAAAGTTTATGTGTGTTCAGGAAAACGTAAAGCACTCAATGCACAAGTTTATTACATTAGCTGGAAGATGTTCAGGAATTACTAGAATTTTTCATGTATTTCTAGCAACAAGTCACTGAATTTTGAAGAAGATGACTGTCATTACATGTTTTCTTTTTTCAACTTCATAAGCTTACTTTGGAACTTCACATATTTCAGTATTTTATACGTTCCATATTGTGAAATATTAAAACAAAAGATTTTTCTTTGCATTATTTACATATTTGTAAGTGTCAAATAACACTATTTGTGTTATGAATTTTAATTCATGAATAACATTTTTAAGTACAAGTTTACAGATAGTATTTTTTGTAACAAACTAACATATTTTGTTAACTCATAATACTTAATTTACTGAAAATTCACATGTGTAACTAAATTCACAATAATGAGAACTATAACTGAGAAACTCATCATTCATTTATAATAAATATTATAATTTAAATACCCCAAAATACTTCCTCGTATACCAATTGTGTGCTTTATGTTTAGTGTGTAAGATACTTTAGCAGCTACTGAAAATTCTCAATGCAGACAGAAGGAATCAAGTGTCATATGGTACTGGTAACTAAATATGCGAACAGTGTGTTAAAAATTATTTTGTCATGCCTAAATACACATCTGGACCTGTCGGTAAAGTGTATAAGCAGATTTAAATACTTTGATTAAAACTGTGAATAAGTATCAAAGCCTGAAATCATAAAATTATCTAAAAGTAATTAAATATATTAACAAAATCACTTTATAATTCAACTTCAGTTCAAATTATAACCAAATTCGAATTTACATGTGTGAAATTCTGCAGTGGACCAAAACGTGAATGAGAGACTTCTTCTAATACATGAAGTGAATAATAATAATAATAATAATAATAATAATAATAATAATAATAATAATAATAATAATAATAATAATAATAATAAGTTGCATTATAAAAGAACGTAATCTAATCTATCAACTAAAAGAACCTATATTATGTTTTGTGATTAAATGCACGGTTAATTAGAAAATTGAGTTGGAAGTTTCAGCAGTCTGGCAACATCGCTGCAAACATACTTCTTTCTTCTTGTTCTACCGATGTAAGAGATCAAAGAACTCAGGTATATCTGGCTCAGTGAACTACCTCCCATCTCCCTTTCTGGCTACAATGTTGCAAGCTGGTCACATCGGTCAGTGGCTTGAAATTAATATTTTTTAAACTAAATTTACACGAAAATCGTCGACGCTATTGAAATACACCAGAGGGATAATGATTCTTTATTAGATTTTCTGTCGATGTAGACAAAAATCACAATCCTACTCGCAATAGCTATTGAATAAGTGTGTGTTAAACAACTGGAAGAAACATTTTTTTCTGAGAAAACTATGGACTTTCCCCAATATGGTATTACACTTTTTTGTTACATATAACATGAGCTATTCGCTCTACAAATCTACAAGTTTATCCTTTAAATAAGAAGAATACCTAATTAAAGAAGATGTCATTGATGTTCAGTGTACATTCACTGTCTAACAAATATAACTAAGTTGGAATAATTACATAAATACTTACCACAATGTCTTCATATCTGTTTCATGAAGGAAGAGCAATGCTACGAATTACTGGGATCATCAGTGCAAGTTTATGGTTAGAAATACTGTTGCCTCATTTTTCAGATCTACATCGTGTTAGTATTGCAGAGAAAATGCAGGTAAATTGAACCTATTGTATTTCTTACATGCATATAAGTGCATGAGGTTCCTAACCTTATGTGCAGGATATACTCAACATTATAACTAGAAGGGGAAGAAGCAGGACGCAGACATAAGCACATGTATCAACATAGAGGACAAATTTTTTAGGGTTAGCAAGCAGACATTGCGCTATGTGAATTTACAATTAACTGCAAACAATTAAGTTTTATTGAAGTATTTGAATTAATATGACGAGTAATATTTCATAAAACTTCATTTTTGTACAGTGTAATTTCTGTTTAAGAACAGTACCGGTAGCTTAAAGTTTATTTAAGGGGGAACATACAACCACTGGCCTGCAAAAATTTAGTGAAATTCATTTTTTTTATATGTCAGCTACTATAAAAGCTAAGTGAACAAATTTTTCATGCTTAATATTCATGATACACTCTATAAAACACTCTTCAGAATATTGTTGTTGTTGTTTTCTAATGCTAGGCGTTTGACAATAAAGTCATTTGACCTCTTGCACTCCAATATTTTTCAAAGATATTATCATGGTCGGCCACTGAAGCACAGATTTTGAGATGTTCCGAATCCATTTCTTGGTTTGAGTTGCACAATGGACAGTTAGGGGACTTATATATTTCAATTCTATGCAGGTGTTTGGCCAAACAATCATGGCCTATTGCCAATCTAAATGCAGTTACAGACGATTTTCGTGGTAAATCGGGAATTGACTGTGGATTATGATACAGAGAGTTCCATTTTTTCCCTTGAGCTAATAATTATCTATAAACATAATATTAAATTTGCGTATTTTTTTACAATTGTAAAGGATTTACATAACAAAATCTACAATTAATTAAATATTTGCATGGTTCATTTACAGAAATATTCTAAAGATCTGCATCAAGAACTTAATCTAGGATCTTTTACCTATTCCTTCAGGAAATATTTTTTTCTTAATAACAAATTTTATAAAATGTAATATTGAAGGTACAGTAACGATTAAGGAAAAGAATATTTCTTGAAGGAATAGGTAAAAGATCCTAGACTATGTTGTTGATGTAGGTTTTTAAAACATTTCAGTAAAAGAATCGTGCAGATATTTAATTAATTGTATACCGGTATTTTATTATGCAAATGCTTTACGGCTGTAAAAAGAATTATGCAAATTTGATATTATTTTTACAGGTAATTATTAGATATTTTAATATTCTGAATAGTCTTTTATGAAGTATAATGTAGCTAGTCGGCAATGTATGCAATAGAGAGAGAAAGGAACTGGATACCCTACCCCATTATCTCCTGGTCTAGTTGCCTCATAAATGATGCCTTGTTGGTATCACTTGTGAGGTTCAGACCTGTCTTCGGACAGTTGATTAAACAACAACAATGTATGTATATTAAGCATGAAAAGTTTTATTCATTTAGCTTTTCTAGTAGCTGAGATAAAAAAAATTAATTTCACTAAATTTCTGCAGGCCAATGGTGTACATCCCCCCCCCCCTTAACGATAGGTTTCATATATGAAGAGTTTAAATTTAATATAATGGGCTAGATGACAAAATATCGATTTTCTTTAAGTGTGCTATGAAAAAACCGCTATTTCAACAATATATAACGGACCAAGAAACACAGGACCTAGAAGTAGTTTCAAATCGTGTCCAAAGATATAGCTAGCATCAAGGAACATCACTGATTTCAGATATAATGGGCCATGTGCTGTTACCTCAGTTTTACGACCAGTGAATGTCTATGTAATTTATAGTAACCTATGCGCTCTTAGATGTTTTGTAAACATTACAACTTTTTTTGTATCGTGAAGTTGTTATGTGACTGGTTCTTAGCCAATAAATTAATATTAAACTGTAACAAAACTAGCATAATCAAATTTAAATCCCGCCTAAATTCAAACTCGCAAATTTCAAGCACACTAATTAACAACAGATCCGTAATAGAAACAACAACCAAATTTCTTGGCTTATAAATCGATAATATAGACAATTAAATTACCTCCAAACTAAATTCATCATGTTTTGCTATTAGATCTAAGCAAGAGATTGTAAATATCAATACTTTAAAAACAATATATTTTGCATACTTCAACTCGATAATGAGTTTTGGAAAAGCATAAGTGTAACTGTCAGGTATCATTAGATCTATCAAAGCAATGTTTCTAAAAAAATTGACCATCAATACGTTCCAGGTATAAGGAACCCATTTGAGTTCTATGACTTTAAAACTGCTTCTCAAGAAACTCTTGCAACAACTGAACTTCAGATCTAGAGAGCTCAGTGGATCAGAATAACGAAGGACAAACCAGGAGTAGTCATGCATTGCACAACCTTGAATGATTTTGAACAATGGATCGAGAATGATGTTTTCAAGAAGAAAATGAATTTGAACAATATTGCCTTCTTCCTGTAGCCTTTTACTTGCATTAACAGACTTTCAGCTGTAAAGAACAGGAACTTGCAGGATATGATGAATTACATTTTTTTTTCTCTTGTACAGAAGAGCGACCCGAAGGCTTGCACCTAAAGGACGAAAATAAACCGTTTTATGAAAACCTCCTACAATAATATTATTTCAGACATAAAATATTTGGTGGAATAATGGTGCACTTACGAAAGGTTTACTTCAAATAATTTAGTATTTTTATTATTTTAAGAAAAGTTTAGGCTTGAATAAATAAATATAAGTTAAGTTATTAATTTTTGTTTGTAAAAGTTGAAAAAATAATCTGTTTCCATTTTCATGTTCATTTACTTTGTTCCACTCATTAAACGTATTACAATATAGTTCACATAACCTTTTACGGTATTTCGTAATCTTGTAACCACATTTAATGCTGTTTTGACTGTTAATCATATTATTCATGGTTTTGAATGAGTGTGAATTAAAAAATAATGTAACATGATAAATATCTAAAATTATGGTTACTTTATCTAATAAAATTTTGAGAAGTACATTGTGTGATTTTTTCTGGAAACAAACTTCTTTTTCTCAAAAACTTATTTTTGTCACTTGGCCCATTACATATTTAAACTCTTTGTATCTTTGACAATAACATTTCTTAAAGCAGCTGATAAAAATTGAAGCGTATGATGAAATTTTATAAATTTTTGGTCATATTAAATTCGGTATCAGTATTGATCTGTTGTTTCAGGCTCTTCAGGGTTTTTTCTCATTCTTCCAAGTGAATGCTGGAATATATTCTTAAAAGTTGTTCACAGAACTTTCAAAGATAGTGCAACTTAATGCATGCTGTAAGAATAATATATCGGTACAATGAATTGCAGTAGCCTATTAATGCAACAGATATTAACCTCATATCTTATGCAGTCAGTATTAATGAACTATCATAAATAATATTAAATGAACCCTTTGAGTTCTAGTAGTCCTACATATTATATTTGCATGTACAGTATTTATTTATTCCCTATACAATCTATTACAGATTATAGGTTCGTTTACACACACATATACGCACGCACGCAAAAAAAACTTATCTATTTGACAGAGCCCTGATTTGGTCTTATGCAGAATGAATATTGAATATGATATTAGACTGTGACAGTGCTTTAACAACCTCTACATGAAACAAGCAGAAGCATTAAAGATTAATTTGCTGGTAATTTGTTACACGAAACTTCAAAACCATCATCTAAAAGAAAATAAATAACAATAATATGGTACTTAAAAAGTGGCAGGATATTTATGAAATCCCTTGGATTATCGTAGGTGAAACTTTTTTCTTTATATGTAATTTTTTGGTTAGGTAAGGATGGATTTAAGGATTAAATAAATAGTACTATCACAAGCAGGATCAGTACACAACCAATCAATAATCAATCAATGAAACAGGGGCGGAGCCAGAGTGAATTGTAATAGCAGGTAAAGTAATTTTCTCATGCCTCCATATTAAGTTTTTTAATCACTGCACTCAATAAAATCAGGTACAGTATTCAGCTGCTGAGCTGCTAAAGCCGTTAGCCCTGTGAACTTGCAGATTATTTATTTCTCCTGTGCTTAAATGTATGTTTAATTATAAAGAGAAACAAGTTTTTAAGCATATGTGGGGAGCAGTGGCGGCTGAAGCCACTTTGTCTGAGTAGTGCCATAACATTGAAGTCAGAAACAAAAAGTACAGTAACAATAATGTACCGGATACATAATTTTCTAAATATTTCGCACTGAACTTCTTTATCCACTTTAAATGTTTCTTCTAGATCTTGGGATGAAATTTCCTCATTAACTATCACGTCACAAGTACCGGTAGATGTACCGGTACAAGGTGTTTGAAAAAGTGTAGAAACACTCTTCCTTTATTTCGTCTCATACTGGTATCGTAAATTTCGTGGTTTCCTTTTCTTCAACTTTCAATATATTTACATATTTTAAAGTTGGTATTCTCCAGATTTAAGGGTAGATCCTTTTCTTTTATTGGGTATTAATTTAAATTTCATAACCTCACATTCATCGTAATCAGACGGTAAAAAATGATCAGAGCAAATAACTGCATCAGATCTTGCAAAACTACACCCAGGCCGAGAGCAGCTTTGGAGAGCTATCTCTTTTAGGAAATGAGTAGAAGAATTTTCTCTCCTTTCCATTCTTGCCTTTATTTCCAGAAATGTTAGAGCATTCACAAACCGCACATTGAGGCATTTTAATGACTGCAGTGACTGAGGAAGAAACTCACTGTGACACGTGCCTTACTACTACAGCTACATGATCACTTGGCAAAGTGACGTCATACTATTTCTAAGAAACGCTCTTCTGTGAAATTGGTGGCGAGCCGGAAGTAATAACTAATGCATTGTTGCTTTGAAGGAAGAGTACATTAATTTAATAGTACATTATGCAACGAGCCTATAATGATAGTAATTAAGACGCGAGTATGTTTGTTTATGAAAGCGAGTTTCATAATTTTCATACGAGCGTCTTAATTACCATTATAGGCAAGTTTCATACGACTTTTTATGCTCGACCATATTTTTAACTTGAAATTATTCAGAAGTATTCATTTCATTCGCATCTCACTGAAGAGCAGAAGTAACCTTGTGCAAGCTCGTAAATTGTGAGATGTGCGCAGATGCCAAAGTATTGATTTTTTCCGAGGAACAATAATGTCATTGACCTTGATATAATTTAGAGAATAACATGAACTAATTTTGATATAACCTGGAAATTGATTTAGAATTGAAAAACGAGATGACAAATTGAATTTATTTGAATATTATTTACAATTAACGCTAATTATTATAGTAACAGAACATAACCTTCTGCGACAGTATTGGATTTCCAGCCTCCGTGACGTTTCCCTCGTCTTTTGATTGCATATCCGAGAATAATCGAAAACCTGAACTTTAATGAATAGGTGTACTTTAATGACATGCATTAAAGGACTGCTACCAGGTGTATAATTACTACATTTCGGCATGGTCGAGCATAAAATACATATTTTTTGTGTTGTGTTATCCTTTAACCTTTATGCGAGCTCCTAGTCTAAAGGCTATTTGTCTCACTTCTTTCACACTGTCCCACTTAAAGGACATAAGTAAATTTTGCAGGAGGAAAAGCTGTTAACTTGTAGAATGTTAAGTGACTGGACAATTAACCTATTCACTAACTGACACGTCCTCTCGAAAAAAGAATTTAACTAGGTACAACATCTTGAAATTGAGCATCAAACATTTTAGATACAACAGCATCACGCAGAATGACATTAAAATATTTCTGGAAGGTGCTGTATTTGTTGAAGGGAAAAAATATTTTGTCAGGAGGAAGATATGTGTTTATAAGGATTGAACATCAGCTGAAAATAAAAAAATGATGTAACGTATGTCAAAGTGTTACAGGGGATGTCCTAATGGAGCATGGAAAAACAGGAGGCATGAAGTTCATCTTATGTGAGTACTTTTCTTTCCATGATATCATGAGTGATGACAGAGTTTACAGAAAAAGCTTTTCATGTCAAAAAGTTATAATTTTTATGATCCTTATAGCTAGAGTACCGGTATATATGGTTCACGTCATAAAGTGCCAGAAACAATAAAGTAACTCCGAAATCTCTAAAAAATAAACATCTTTGAAACAAATATTTTAGGCACATGTTGTGTATAGTATTTAATTTGTCACTACATCCTACGTAAACAGAAAAACATTAAAGAAAAAAATCGTTATAAACAGATTTTAGTTAAATCAATTTTATATATATATATATTGGAATTGAACGGGTTACATCAGCTTCTTGTCTATGCGGATGACGTGAATATGTTAGGAGAAAATTCACAAACGATTAGGGAAAACACAGAAATTCTACTTGAAGCAAGTAAAGCGATAGGGTTGGAAGTAAATCCTGAAAAGACTAAGTATATGATTATGTCTCGTGACCAGAATATTGTACGAAATGGAACTATAAAAATTGGAGATTTAGCCTTCGAAGAGGTGGAAAAATTCAAATATCTTGGAGCAACAGTAACAAATATAAATGGCACTCAGGAGGAAATTAAACGCAGAATAAATATGAGAAATTCCTGTTATTATTCGGTTGAGAAGCTTTTGTCATCTAGTTTGCTGTCAAAAAAATCTGAAAGTTAGAATTTATAAAACAGTTATATTACCGGTTGTTCTGTATGGTTGTGAAACTTGGACTCTCACTCTGAGAGAGGAACAGAGAAGAAGGGTGTTTGAGAATAAGGTTCTTAGGAAAATATTTGGGGCTAAGAGGGATGAAGTTACAGGAGAATGGAGAAAGTTACACAATGCAGAGCTGCACGCATTGTATTCTTCACCTGACATAATTAAGAACATTAAATCCAGACGTTTGAGATGGGCAGGGCATGTAGCACGTATGGGCGAATCCAGAAATGCATATAGAGTGTTAGTTGGGAGGCCGGCGGGAAAAAGACCTTTGGGGACGCCGAGACGTAGATGGGAAGATAATATTAAAATGGATTTGAGGGAGGTGGGATATGATGGTAGAGACTGGATTAATCTTGCTCAGGATAGGGATCAATGGCGGGCTTATGTGAGGGCGGCAATGAACCTCCGGGTTCCTTAAAAGCCAGTAAGTAAGTAAGTAAGTAAGTAAGTAAGTAAAAGTAAGTAAGTAAATATATATATATATATATGTCAATATTAACAGTTCTCTAGAACTGTTGTTTGAATGGCCATAAAAGTCATTTAAATATGTACTCCTGCATACATGACATATGTCTAAAATGCAGGTACCGGTAGTAGGCCATTGCGATACAAAGGAGGAGAGTTTGGCCAGTGCTGTGGATCAGGTTCCAGCATAGCTCAAATGGAAGAGCACTCAGCGTGCCAAGCTGAGGATCCTGGGTTTGATTCTCGGTGTCAGAACAAATTTTTCTCCGCTAATAAGTAAATCAGTTATATTATTTAAAATTAAATAAAAACACACTAGGTATTTAAGTAAAATATATACTATATTCCATAATATGCATTATTTCAAGATAAATTAAGTTTGTACTTCTTACAGTGATACTGTGTGAGAATATTCCAGCATGCACTTGATTGAATAGAATGCGCTGGTACATGTCGGCAGAGTACAGCATTTGCCACCTCCACCGAGACCAGAGTGCTCACCTCAGACCACTCCCCCACCTTCCAGGTTCCCTTACACTTGTCGTTGTAGCACTCTTGGCGCTGGGGAGGTTTCTCTGCTTCGCTGCATTGCTGTGTCTCCACTTCTGTGCCATTGGTCAGCTGACAACCTACTTCACGCCGTTGCATTGCTGAATAGAGGAGGGAATTTGAGTATAAACTCATATCTGCAGTACATGTATCCATTTAAACATTTACAAACATAAAGAGCAGCTTCAAAGGACATACTCGTATAGGAAAGTATTTTCTTAGAAATATTGTTGTAACAACAAAGGGTGACGTCATCATCTAATTCAGTATATTACTGCAAACTTTTAGTGTTTTTCTTATCAAAACTGGTAAAGGAGAATTACCACCATGGATACAGTCATCCTTTACTACTTTTTCATTAGGAACAGCAATAAATTTTGCAGTAATGTACTGAATAAGATGATGAAATCACCCTTAAGAGAATTGTGACTGTGATTGTTTTTCCCCTGTACTCTTCAAATAGGGTAAAAATTATTAGTATTGAATTACTAATATGTCGATGTCATGCCACACATGATATGATCGTGTAATTAATGCTTAAATTGACACCGTACTAATACGGTACAAATTACATTTAAAAAGATCACTCTTTTCGATCTTGTGAATGTTTTTCGTGCCGTAGTGGTAGAAGAGAGAAACAATGAAATACACAACGAGGATAAAGTGCCGTAATTTAAAAAATGATCAATTCTAGTGAAAATTGGTTTATCATTAAGAAGCGCTCTGATTTTTGGAGTGTACAGAAAAATGAAAGCTTTGAAATCAATATGCAATATTTCGGAATATGTATTATAAAACTTTGTGTTAAATTCTATCGTACCTGGTTTACATGTTTCGACCTATTATGGGTCATCTTCAGAACTGGTCGTTGTTGGTCTTGGCGCCTCTTGTTTTGTTTCCTGTGAGGGTGTGTTCGTGTGGTGTAATGTAGAGTCAAAGAGTGTGTGTGTTTTGAAATTGAGTTGTGTGTTGAGAATTTCATTGGGGTGTGTTTTTGTGTGTCTGTATATTTCATATTGTTCTAGTGTGTTTAGTTTCTGGCTTTTTGGTTGGATGTGTAGTATTTCCATGTCTGTGTTGATGTCTCTGTAGGTGTGGTTAGCATTTGTGATGTATTCTGCATATGTGGAGGTGTTTTGTAATTTTGTTATGGCTGTGATGTGTTCTTTGTAACGTGTTTGAAATGATCTGCCTGTCTGTCCTATGTAGAAGTTGTTGCAGGTGTTACATTTAAGTTTGTATACGCCTATGTCATTGTAATTCTTTGTTTGTGTTGTTTGTGTGTTGAGATGTTTTTGTAGAGTGTTATTTGTTCTGTATGCGATGTTGTAATTTAATTTCTTGAATGAGGTTGCAATCTTGTGTGTGTGTTTGTTTTCGTATGTTAGTGTGATGTATTTCTTGTGTTCTTGTGCTTGTGTTGTATTCTTATGTTTTTTGTGATTATGTTTTGTCTTGCGTATTATGTTGTCTATTATGTTAGGGTTGTATCCGTTTTCTTGTGCTATGTATTTGATTGTGTTTAGCTCTTCGTTGTAATCCTGTTGGTTCATTGGTATGTTGAGTAGTCTGTGCACCATTGCAATATTTTGTGACTGAAGCAGACGATACCTGTGTTCCAGGTGAAGCAGCGTGATTCTTCGCAAGAGGACCAGTCACTGGGCACCCAGCGCGGGCAGTCCTCCATCCCACACTTCTGGATGGTGGGGGGCGTCGGCAGACCCGCATCTTCGCATAGGTTGCTGTCCACATTCTGTGTCGTGTTGTGGAGGCGCACCATGCAGTGGGCGGCCCTCATCTGAACAGTACATGCTGCTTAATTTTATTATCTCTCGTGGACTGATCTTTCATCACCTACTGAGAACAGATACTCACCTGGAAGCCACTTCCTCCGCAAGTTTGGGAGCATTTCGACCAGTCTGTGATCATCCAGTCGAACTTCAGATTTTCTGGACTTCCTGTAAGAAAAGTTAAATCAGCTTCTAATAAAGCATGATATTGTTTTCCGAATACTTAAAGAGGCTAAATAACAAGAGTCTTAATTCGAAATGTCCAACCAAACCAAATACGTTCAGCGTATGAGCAAGGAAATGATAAAAAAAAGCAACTTCTTTTAGTAATGAGTGATGGAGAGAAAAGTGAGTTTATAAAAGTTTACTTAAAACTTACTTACAAATGGCTTTTAGAGAACCCGGAGGTTCATTGGCGCCTTCCTATAAGCCTGCTATCTGTCTCTATCCTGAGCAAGATTAATCCAGTCCCTACCATCATATCCCACCTCCCTAAAATCCATTTTAATATTATCCTTCCATCTATGTCTCTGCCTTCCCAAAGGTTTCCCCCCCCCCAGGTCTTTCAACTAACACTCTCTGGATTCGCCAATGGCCTAGCTCAGTCGGCTAAGACACTTGCCTGCCGATCCGGAGTTGCATTCGGGCGCGGGTTCGATTCCAGCTTGGGCTGATTACCTGGTTGGGTTTTTTCCGAGGTTTTCCCCAACCATAAGGCAAATGTCAGGTAAACTATGGTGAATCCTCGGCCTCATCTCGCTATCACCAATAACCTCGCTAAATAACCTCGTAGTTGATACAGCGTTGTTAAATAACTAAGTAAAATAAAATAAAAAGACTCTCTGGATTTGCCTATACATGCTACAAGTCCTGACCATTTTAAACATCTGGATTTAATATTCCTAATTATGTTAGGTGAAGAATAGAATGAGTGCAGTTCTGCATTGTGTAACTTTCTCAATTCTCCTGTAACTTCATCCCTCTTAGTCCCAATATTTTCCTAAGCATCTTATTCTAGAACATCCTTAACCTCAGTTTCTCTCTCAAAGTAAGAGTCTCCAAGTTTCACAACCATACACAACAACTGGTAGTAACCTATAACTGTTTTATGAATTATGATATAACTTACCGGTATGTATCAGTAAAATTACAAAATTTAACAAATCAATAAGTTAAAGAAGTACTTAATTAGGGGAAAATGCAGCCGTAATTATAATACGTACAGTTTTAATAAACTTAACAAAACTAGTATGCTAAAAAACATGCTTGATATGAGGAAATTTTCAGGAAAATTGATAATTATATCAGTACAATTTATTATAAAACTTAGCAAATTAATAAGCTAAATAAAAAAACTGCTTAATATGGAGAAAATTTTCTTGAAAATTTATAATTATAGCAACACAATAATTATTACAAAAATTAACAAAATAAGTAATAAGCTAAAAAAAAGTGCTTAAATGGAAAATTTTCAGATTTAAAATGTTTCAGAAAAATTTCCATCATTACAATAGATAAATAAAAAAAAAAAAACGTACATACTAGAATATTAATTGCCTGATACATTTCTGGATACCATAAAAAAAATTTAATCCAAGAGAGCAAATGACTTGTCATAGACTGAAGCACTGAATACTAAACAACTACGAAATTGTCGTGAATTAAGAATTAATTTTACCTTTCCCCAACACGACTGTGGAGCCCAAGATGTCCTCTGTGGTCTCCTCATCGTGGTCGTGGTCGTGGTGGTGCTCCTGCTCCATTGCCTCCGTGACCATCCGGTGGCCCCTGGAGTTGCCGAATGTCTGGAACGGCCAAAGATTCTGTGCTCTTTGTTATTGTGGATCTTGCTCTTACAAGTTCAGGCGGTAGCCAACAATTAATGGGGAGGGGAGGGCACTGAGCTGACGTTACTACTTTATAAGATCACTACATTTAAGCTCCAATCTACTCTGAAGTTCAATTACCTGGCAATAAAATCGTTGTCGTCCATCTTTACAACATGAAATAATAATTTTGATGTACTAATTTGTAGGTTAGAATAGTACAAAAAGCAATCAAGTCTGCATTTCATACCCGCACAGCCTACAACACAATAGCTCCTCAATGTACATTTTTGCATTTCCCACACCTATCAAGACATGTGACCCATAGATATTTTGTTTCTATAACTGAATCGTTTACTAAAATACAGTACAAGGCTATGTACTGATACCAATAGAGTATTTACTCTGTATGTCAACAACTGAATGTATACTAAGTTGTTGTTCTCTTCTTTTTTTATTTAAAGATTTTGTGAAGAACAGGTGTATTTCAGCTTATTACTTATGAAATCCTCTGAACATATTTCCTATTATAGGCTACCATAATTAACAATATTTTCATCAAACTCAAACTTCACCTACCGGTAACTGATAAGTCAATATTTTAATGGAACAGAAAGAAGAGAAATATGAACAGAGTGAAATTTTTAGGTTCACTGGTATCTTACACTTAGGCTACAATATGAAAGGGAACATTAACTGTAAATACTGGTACAGAAAATGGAATTATTTTAATACAAACTGATTCAGCATTCAGTTTGAAAGTTATATTTGGTAATATGCCAACAAACAGGCTATACGTACCGGTACCTAATATTTTATTAGTATTGGTATGATAAATTATCAGTAAGAAGGCAAAAAATTAATAAATACAATTTAAGAGACTTCTAAAAGCAAATGTGTCTTTATTTGAAAAGCTATAGGGCACAGACAAGAATTTTCAAACACATTTTCTAGTATCGGTATTATCTTTTGTCTCATAGAGATTTTAAATCAATCGAATTTTTTTTTTTTTGATTCATTATAATAAAATGAAAATATTTTATGAACATTATGTTCTAAAATATATCAAACATCTAATGAGTCACAATCATTGTCTGAGAAATACTTTATAATATATACACTATATGAACATGAAATGCTTATAATAAAGAGTTTAAATTAAATCCTTCTATATTAGCAAAACATACTAATATTGCTTGTTCCAGAAATACAATGATGCAGTTCTGAATACATTCCAATATATACAAAGAAATACAAGAACATTAGGCATTGTTATAACCATAAAAATGATCATAGGCAGGTTAATTTTCTACGTGTTTTGATGTTATTAGTGTAAATGGAAGAATGATACTGAGATTATAACAAGGCAGAGTGATGTTAGGGGTATTACTATGAGTAGCTTCACGGTTGTATATAAAGTTAATACCAGTACTATTTTATAAATGGCTGGAATAATTGTATTGTTATACGAAGATTTTCTGCATGAAGATGAAGACATACTGTTTATGAGCTGCAAATCAAGATTTTCAGGTATAACTCCCTGTAAAGTTGATTTGAATAATTTCGAGGGAAAAATTGTTCCGGAGCCGGGTATCGAACCCGGGACCTTTGGTTTAACGTACCAACGCTCTACCACTGAGCTACTCGGGAACTCTAACCGACACCGATCCAATTTTTCCCTCTATATCCACAGACCTCAAAGTGGGCTGACAACCGTCAAGCAACCAACTTCGAGTGCACACTAACTCCGTGTGACTTAAATTGTGGTTTTCTGTTAACGAACAGTGACGTGTATTATGCAAATCAAGATTTTCAGGTATAACTCCCTGTAAAGTTGATTTGAATAATTTCGAGGGAAAAATTGTTCCGGAGCCGGGTATCGAACCCGGGACCTTTGGTTTAACGTACCAACGCTCTACCACTGAGCTACTCGGGAACTCTAACCGACATCGATCCAATTTTTCCCTCTATATCCACAGACCTCAAAGTGGGCTGACAACCGTCAAGCAACCAACTTCGAGTGCACACTAACTCCGTGTGACTTAAATTGTGGTTTTCTGTTAACGAACAGTGACGTGTATTATGCAAATCAAGATTTTCAGGTATAACTCCCTGTAAAGTTGATTTGAATAATTTCGAGGAAAAATTGTTCGGAGCCGGGTATCGAACCCGGGACCTTTGGTTTAACGTACCAACGCTCTACCACTGAGCTACTCAGGAACTCTAACCGACACCGATCCAATTTTTCCCTCTATATCCACAGACCTCAAAGTGGGCTGACAACCGTCAAGCAACCAACTTCGAGTGCACACTAAATCCGTGTGACTTAAATTGTGGTTTTCTGTTAACGAACAGTGACGTGTATTATGCAAATCAAGATTTTCAGGTATAACTCCCTGTAAAGTTGATTTGAATAATTTCGAGGGAAAAATTGTTCCGCAGCCGGGTATCGAACCCGGGACCTTTGGTTTAACGTACCAACGCTCTACCACTGAGCTACTCGGGAACTCTAACCGACACCGATCCAATTTTTCCCTCTATATCCACAGACCTCAAAGTGGGCTGACAACCGTCAAGCAACCAACTTCGAGTGCACACTAACTCCGTGTGACTTAAATTGTGGTTTTCTGTTAACGAACAGTGACGTGTATTATGTAAATCAAGATTTTCAGGTATATTTATGAGCTGTAATTTTCTTAATGATAATAAAAGTTTACCTGTATAAAATGAAATTATAGCAGAATAATCAGGGAATGGGGAATCATTTAAATCAAATATTTATAGGTAATATTATATTGTATATGCTGACAATTATCTAATAAAAAAATCTGTCTCATATTTTAATTTTAAAAATAATTTCAACTGATTTTAGAAGATATTCAATTTAAGTTCGTTTAACATTACATTTCTTCAACTGGTAAAAATTTTGAATTTTGAGTTAAATCTCGTACATAGGCCTATATTTACCAGGACGACAAACAAAAAGTTTATTGGCTGAAGAAAAGGTTTTACGAAAACTGCTATTATGAGAAAAAAAAAAAAAAAAAGACAGCATTGTTGATTATGTTGATTATATTTTTCCACAACTTAAGTTTAGTACCTAAGTTACTATTTTGAAGATGCTAATTTAATTATATTTCGTAACAGCCAACTACACAGAGAAACTGGTATTGACACAATCAAACAGTTTATTCATTCACAAGCTAAGAAGTTCTATAACAACCTAGAAAATGTTCCAGGCGCCGTCCATTACTCTCTCGGAAAGAAGTCGACATTTCCCACCAGAATCAAGAGCCGACTTTCAATGGACCTCATATTATAATCAAAATTTATCATCACACCAACCTATGTAAACAATTATTTATTAACGATTATTTTTGGAAAAAAAAAAAAAAAATTACATTTCACTATCTATTGTTTTCATGTATTTTTGTAGTACAAGTATGTAAGTTAGTCTATATGTGAATACTAATAATAAAGACAGTAAAATATTAAAATAGTCCTAGTATACATATTACTTGTTACAATATTAAGTTTAATCTATAGAAAGACTAATTTTATTAGTTCTTTTTAATAATCATGATCTAGTTTTAATAGTGAAGCTGTCTCTGTCTTCATCGGGAATAATCAACAGTTAACCATAAATGAAACAGGCACCAGGCATCATTGTTACAAAAATATTAAAACTAAGGCGGTATGTAAATTATTTTTGCTAATTTTCCCCAATAAATGCAATGGCAGGACTTCGACGTAAAATGGGAAAAATAAATGCAACTATCTAAATCATACACATAGTGTAAAAATACATTAGCTTTCCACTTCAATTTTAACAGTCCCTTAATGTTATTATCACTAACAGAGTTGAAATGAAAATTGGTTAATTGTGTGCTAGTTTGAATATTTGTACTTACTTTTATACAGGCTATCAGAACTGCACCACTATATATCTTACAAGTATATTAGTTACAACTAAACCACATGCACCCCTAATCATGCTGCAATAGAGGGAACACTCACAAGTAAGGTGCAGTTGCTGCTGTCAAGACACCATAGAACGAATATTAAAGGCTACATGGAAGAATTTGTCCCAAGAACACATAATAAGGTTATGTTATGCTTCAATGGTAGTGTTGTAAAATTAAATCACAATGTTGTAAACTAGTTTTAAAAAAAAGCGAGGTTATTAATAGGGTTATGCATGGGTATTTGCCACATTCTTTTTTCATGCATACAGAATCTAACATAAGTTTAGTGGTTTCCAACTACAGTTTGTGAACTCAGTCATTATCAGAAATGTTCACAGGAAGCTTTCAATAATTGATTTTGTGGAAATGCATATTAGGATAAAATAAAGAACTTCAATTACACTTAGTTAGCCTCTTCATAACTAGCATATTTTGAATAATTGATTAAATGGCGATCTTACTCGTGTTAATTGTGTAAGCATGTGCGGCTTACAGCTGTTTCGGTGCTTCTTCACACCATCCTCAGAGCCTACTAGATCTCGGCGTCATCTCGAACTTCGCTGCCTGTTGTATGGGTGCGTTCGATTGTTGAAAAGTGTTGAAATGTGGTGTCAAATAGTGTGTGTGTTCTGAAATTGATCTGTGTGTTGAGAATTTGATCAGGGTGTGTTTTAGTGTGTCTGTATATTTCATATTGTTCTAGTGTGTTGAGTTTTTGGTTTTTGGGTTGTATGTGTAGGATTTCCATGTCTGTATTTATGTTATTGTATGTGTGGTTAGTATTAGTTATGTGTTCGGCATATGTAGATATTTTGTGTCCTCTGGTTATTGCTTTAATGTGTTCTTTGTATCGAGTTTGGAATGATCTGCCTGTCTGTCCAATGTAGAAACTGTCGCAACTATTGCATATGAGTTTGTATACGCCTGTGTGGTTGTATTTATTTGTTTGTGTGTTGAGATATCTTTGTAGTATGCTACGTTGTATTTCTGTTTTATGAATGAGGATGCGATCTAACATGAGTAAGATCGCCATTTAATCAATTATATTCAAGTGTTAAAAGTAGTGTACGAAAGATTCAACATGGCATATTTTGAAATTGTTATCTGTATTAAAATTAATTTTATCAAGAAACAAAAGACGTAACATTCCCATTAATTGAAAAAAGAATGTGTAAGTTAAAATAATTTCTTATTTTTTATGGGCAGTACTTATCCAGTAGGAGATATTTTCAAATAATAAGTTTTACATCACAATTTTAACTATAACGAAATTAGCTCCAATAGCCACTTCTAACAAAACGAGTTTCCATGCTGGGACAAGGGTTCAAACATCATTAAGCACGAGGTGTAATTTGTGATAAGAGCAACTATTCATTGGTTACTCCTTTTCTTCTCGTTCATCATTCCAGGAATTCTGAAATACTATCTCATTCACTGCCTATCATGCGGAAATGGGTGCTCTTCATTGCCAGCCAACATTATCCTTCTGCATACAAAAGGTGCAATGTATGTGACCAGTTTCTTGGGCTCAGTACCAGGGTTGCCACCTTTAATTTTTCAGAAGTAAGGAGCAAAATTGGGGGTTCTTTACTCATAAGTTCCAAAACGTGTTTTTAAACCTTTACTAGCTGCCTAATGTTTTACACAAAACATAACATTACCGGTACTAATTTTGTCTTAGTACTGGTACCGGTACCATAAAAGTCGTACCAGTATTCAGAACAATATTATACACACCTAACCAAACTAATCTAATCTCAGTAATATAAACAAAGGATTGAAATAAAACTCAAATAATACATCCCAAAATAATTCTGAAGACAGCAGATAATGCAAAGAACTTTGTGCGAGATTGTGCGTATTTGCTTGTTTTCCGCACAGAACCAATACGCGGTAAGTGTGAAATACCACATTCAGTATTCCCAACGTAACACACATAACATAGATAGATAGATAGATAGATAGATAGATAGATAGATAGATAGATAGATAGATAGATATTTATTAGCCTTAGGAAATACAATGATTTCATGGCATCGTCAAATTCCCTCTTCTTACCGCTTAAGCGTGACATTCATTTTACTGCTTTAGGCTTTTAACATATTATTTTTAGAGACGTTTAACATAGTAATAATTATAAATTGGAAACTTACCACTGCAATTTCACCTACATTGCAATGTTATTTATTGTTTTTAAATATTTGCAAAAATTAAGTAAAGTCTACTACTTCACGAAACTTATTGCATTCCTGATACAAGTATCATTAAGGAAGCCGTGAAAAAATCAACAAGATTCCAGATGCCGATGTTATTACTGCAATATGTTATATAAATAATATTGTTAAAATATTAAAATGAAAAATAAATCATTACATAACCTTACCGTTTGTTTTAAGTTCGCATTTATAGACTGGGGGGAAAAAAAAGACAGACATATATCACGGCCTGCTGCAGTATAGTAAACACAGAAAACATTTTATAGCAACAATGTTGAAGAAAGATATTTTGGTGTTCTGAAGTTGCCGTCATTAAACAGAAACCAAGATGGAGATTTCATTGCAACTAATTAGAAATTCGTCTTTCAGGTATGTAATAAACGATCTTCGCACAAAATAATGTACGATACACGAGCGGTATGTTTGTTGTCATGTTCTCGGAAATTAAAAAAGTTCAACTACGTTTCACTTTTTCAATCTTTTCCTCGACCATGAAAACGTCAACATACCGCTCTTGTAACGTATATTACTATTATGTGACACATTAATATTACATTCATTTAAGAGTACTTCCATTTGTACTTTCTGTTGCTCGTAGAAGTTTTTCATTTTTTAACTTGTATTCAAAATCTGAATAAGTCATATCAATGTTCATATTGATGAGAACTTCTGCTTTGATCAAACCAACAGAACACTAATTGTACTTAAGGCTAGAAATCACGAAATTGGCCGAAACATGTCCTTGAAATTTATTGTGCAACTGACTGGAAATTATAAAATTTTACCTAAGCTTACTAAAACAATGACAATCATCGTGTTGTAATTTAATTATTATTTGGACAATTGTAGTTAAACCATGTTATGCCTGAGCAGCAACTCTGAGTGTGGAAATGTCAGTTCTGTGACGTGTCCCAGAATACATCTTCAAAAGCATTTTCATTGTCATTTAGTAATTAAAAAAGTGAAACATAATATTTGACAGGATTAAATGTTAGCATACTCCTATAATTTATTAGTTTATTACAAAAGATAGCCATTGAACTGTTTTTTAATGCTCTAAATATGATTTAAATTAGTCTGTAATAGTTAATCTGAGTTCTGTGTCACATAGGTACTACAAGCGATACAAGTATCCACTGGATGACAGCAAGAGTCCAGAATAGCTCTTCAGTTGTTTGGTGTGGTACACAATGTAGGAGTATGCAATGAAAGGGTGATTTGTAATTTTTATATTAGAGAAAGAAAAACATACCGGTATGTAACTGTTTTCCAGTGAGTAGGCTACATTTATTACCAGTCAGTATTGAGATAGTTAAATTAATTCTATAAAATACCGGTATGTAAAATGTGTCATGTAGATTTATGTTAACAGTCAGATATGAGGGTGTGCAAATTCAACATAATCTTAAATGCAGTAAGGAACATGAGATTTAAGGGATAACAAATTGAAAACTGGTTTTTGCCAGGTCTGAGACGTCACAGAACTGACATTTTTGTGGACATCATTATATAAATTGTAGAATAAAATAAAATAATCTTTTCAATAATTGTGGCCAGTTATGTAACACTGATCTTTACATTAACAATAATGTACAGAAAAATAAAATGAATACTGTACACAATTTAAAATATTTGTGAAACGTAGGCCTACCTAATTTTGACCGATTTTGTGAATTTTAGCCTTAACATTATTCCACTTTAAAGTCATATGGCATGAAAAAAATCATACGGCATAAAAAAAACCTTTTTACGTAGATTCTGGAGATTGGAGGGTCGTATAGCCCAAGACACATGATGCAATTTCTCCCAAAACAGGCAGATTGCACTGCTTAAAAATCCCCATTTACTTCAAGACCACACTCTTGTAGCCCTCTTCTTCTTCTTCTAAAACTCTTGACAGTATGTTTTTTAAGATACTATAGTCTACAAACAAACACTAGTTCCCACTGCAGAAGCTACTTCTTGAATTTGATAAAAATTTGATTTTTTCCTTTTGATGATAATTATTAAGCTTCTGTAGAGGATTGTTTTCATAGAAACACAAGTTCTTCTGAAGACAGAAGACAACCTTTTCATATAACTTAAAAAATAATCAAGATGTAATAACAAAATAACTTTCTGATGTTTTTATGACAATGGAGTCAGCTTTGTTTCTGTTCATGAGTAGGCTTACAAGTGCCCTATGGAATGAATATTCAAATATTAAAATAGTAGGCCTATCTAAATTACATGTGGGAAAACGAGGAAAATTACTTTAGTGAATTAAATTATAAAAATTCTATAAATTAGGGCAATTAGCGTCATGGCTGACATTATGGCAGAACGTGAGACAACAAAGACAAAATCTAGACTGTATTGCAAAAATTGGGACTGGTGGCAACCCTGGCTCAGTACAGGTGTCTAAGTAAAAACAGGAAATTATAATTATTTGATTTTGAATTCACATAAAGGGATTCAAAATCTAGAAAATTATCTAAGAACTTTGTTTCATAATATTGTGTTCGAATTCTATCTCATAACCAATAAAAGCCTACCGGTACATCTGCTTAAAAATATGATAACATATGACGTTTAAAACAAATACAACTTATTAATTAGAAAGCTCTACGTTATTTTTTAGCCTACTCTGCATTTCTAAATAGATCGTAATTTCTTTAACAGTCAACAACGTACAAATTCAACTTAATATATTAAGCATTTTATTTATTATTACAAACTGCCTTCCAACAGAAGTAAACTCTTAAGCCTCAGTATACTGACATATGATTTATACTTCTGATCGAGGTTTTGGCTAACACATCTCTTATTATCAGGCATTATATCTCACTTGATAGTATGTATCAGGGGAATAAAAATTGTTCCATACAACTCAAGTCTTGATTAGTGAACTATGTTACTAGTCAGCGATGTATGCAATGGAGGGGGAAAATAACTGGCCATTCTATTCCATTATCTTCTGGTTTAGTTGTCTCATGAGTGATGCTTAATGGTGTCTCTTATGAGATTCCAACCAGTTTTGGAACTGCTGATTAAACATAAGTTTAATACGGTATCAAAATAAATTAATTGTTGCAATAAAAGAATATTACTAAACATACTAAGTTTTGGGCCTGTACTACTTGGGTCACACAGCAAGGTAAAATAAACATTACAATGGAATCTATTTGTATGCAGTTTCACTACTTGTGATTCACGAATATGTAGCCATAATTTGGTTGCAATTAAAAGTGGAGTGATAATAAATATTTCTCTGGTATTAGGATATTTCTTACGCATGCATTACATGCTTAACACGTGTTTATAACGTGTTTTGTGCTTTTTAAACACGGTTGGAGTTCATAGAACCAAACTGCTCAACATTTTGATGTTGAATGTAATATTTTCTTCCTGTATGTTTTTGAATCTACAGGTATTAAATTAGAATAAATAATTGAATATGCTAAGATTCAAAATGTATAAAATTACAATTAATTTCTTACTCTCTAAAATAATAAATATATACGTATGTAGCATACAGTACATCAACAAGAACTGTAAAGGATGATTAATACTGGTATTTATGCAGTAAGTAGAAATTGTGTGGCATTTTAATTGTAAATGTATGAGGTTAATTTTCTTAATTAACTTTGATAAATCATACCTTAGGCTACAGTGTAAATGCTTTATTTTAAGCTTTTTATTGCTCTTGAAATACTCTACCGGAATGGTTATATAAACCATTACTATTAATAATGCTAAATTTTAATGCCCAGTGCCCCTGGCCCTGGTATTTTATTTCATTTTAAATTGATCGAAATACAACTGAAAAATATACTAAAACAAACGACAAATATGATATAAAATATTGAATGATATGCTTTTCAATTTAAACATTAATAGGTTTGTTCCAGTACAGTTCAGAATCGATTCTGAACTGCTTGCTTATGCGCAAAGTCCAGAGTGTGTTCCAAAAAGACTAGAACTGATTCCGAACCGATACTGAACTCCCAGTTACCGATATCTATTTCAATGTGCTTCAGAACTCGTTTGGAATGAGTGAAACTGATTCTCTGTTAGAGCAGGAACTGGGAGTTTAGAAAACTGCCGACGCATGCACAGATGGCTTAATCTGAAGTTTTGGTTAAAATACTTCGAGACTAAAATTTAAAAAAAATAGTCCTTCATGAGTGATTTGGAAGGTGATAGTTGTATATTTTACGAAGAATTAAGTTCGGAAGAAGCATATAATTTTCATATGAGAAAAAAACTCCGAAGGCCATGAAAGAAGACTTCAAGAAATATTCCAACAACATAAAATCTCGAACTAGTTCTGACATGATACACAACTGGCGCATGCATTGAAAGAAATTCGGTATTAGTTCAGAACCGGAACACATTCTGAATTGCTTGCTGAAACAAATCATATAAAACACAAGGAAATTGTATCCTTCGAAACAAGGTTTTCTTTTTCGATGAAAATGTTTCCATACGATTTAAAATTTTGATGAATCAGCTGAAAGCAGAACCGTACTGTATTCTCCACTATGCAGTATTTTCTTTCTTAAGAATCCAGTATTTAGTAAAAAAAAAAAAGTACGGGATATATCCTTAAAAATAGAGATTCATTAATGATGAAAATATCATGCAATATATATATATATATATATATATATATATATATATATATATATATATATATTAATGATGAAAATAACTTGCAATATATATATATATATATTAATGATGAAAATAACTTGCAATATATATATATTAATATTGCAAGATATTTTCATCATTAATGAATCTCTATTTTTAAGGATATATCCCGTATATATCAAAATTATGATGTCTATAAAATAACAAAACTGTAGAACAATTCTTTTCAAATAAATCGCCTTGCAATAACAGCAATTTTAATACCTGATTAATTTTCTTATAATAGAGATTTATTCTTTTGTCATATAACAGCGCCATATTAAGTGCAAGGTTCTTTTGTAGCAATGAAATTGATGATAGCGAGAGGAGGCCGAAGGTTCGCCATGAGATTACCCGACATTTGCCTTACAGCTGAGAAAAATCGCGGAAAAAAACCCAACCAGGTAATCAGTCCAAGCAGGATTCGAACCCACGCCCGAATATCAACAGGCAAACGCTCTTGTGCCTGATTTACACCCCTGGAAACAGAGAAATTAAAAATGTCGTCTACATAATAATAAATGTGAAATTAATTTCAGTGCTGCTATTCAATTACTAACTCATTTAAAATTATTTTAATGAATTCGTTAATATGTTAAGGGGTGAGACAGGTGAAATTTTGGTCATTTTTAGTCAAAAATCGCATTTTCGTTTTCTTGTGAAAAATGAATCAGCAATCTCTTATTTATACGTTGAGCAAGTTTCAATGCTCTGCGGTGCTCAAAAGCATAAAAATTACGCAATATATAAATGGCTGCACTCTTGAACTTTAATATCATGTAAACTTTACAAGCTGTTTTCTCACAATTTATTTTCAGCATATTTCATCAGGTTCGAAGTGTAAAGACTCTTACAATTTTAATGCTAGAAACATGAAATTTTTACTGCATGTTCTATATACTGCAATTAACAAAATCGTTCATAGGTTTTATGATTAAATGAATACTTTTTGAAATAAAAAGTGAAATATTTATAGTTGCAATAGAAAATGTTTATTTTTAGGTATGCAGTGGTTATAAAAATGTTTTCATTATTTTTTAGTAAAGATCTTGGAAAACTAAAGCGTGATGTTTTTCTAAATGTGCCACTGGTCTTGCAAAAAGTGTTTATTCATTTTACTGAAAAACTGAGTGACATATTTCATTTTGAAATATGCACATTTTTCAAAATATTTTTGTTAATAAGTCAGAAATTAATTGACTCACAGAAATGGAAACTTCACCTCATCATTATATCACAAATGATTATGTTGCCTTTTAAATGCATCAGTGAAAATATAACAGGTTTTCGTCATTTTTTTTATCCTTAGAATACTTTTCGCTTTATTATTTTTTCGTGTTAACAGAAACTTTCGACGCAAGATAGAAGTAACACTAAAGACGACAATATTAGGGTGTTTCATATTAAAACATATTACTGGCTTTTAAGGAACCCGGAGGTTCATTGCCGCCCTCACATAAGCCCGCCATTGGTCCCTATCCTGAGCAAGATTAATCCATTCTCTATCATCATATCCCACCTCCCTCAAATCCATTTTAATATTATCTTCCCATCTACGTCTCGGCCTCCCTAAAGGTCTTTTTCCCTGGATTCGCCCATACGTGCTACATGTCCTGCCCACTCAAACGTCTGGATTTAATGTTCCTAATTATGTCAGGCGAATAATACAATGCGTGTAACTTTCTCCATTCTCCTGTAACTTCATCCCTCTTAGCCCCAAATATTTTCTTAAGAACCTTATTCTCAAACACCCTTAACCTATGTTCCTCTCTCAAAGTGAGAGTTCAAGTTTCACAACCATAAAGAACAACCGGTAATATAACTGTTTTATATATTCTAACTTTCAGATTTTTTGACAGCAGACTGGATGATAGAAGCTTCTCAACCGAATAATAACAGGCATTTCCCATATTTATTCTGTGTTTAATTTCCTCCCGAGTATCATTTATATTTGTTACTGTTGCTCCAAGATATTTGAATTTTTCCACCTCTTCAAAGGATAAATTTCCAATTTTTATATTTCCATTTCGTACAATATTCTCGTCACGAGACATAATCATATACTTTGTCTTTTCGGGATTTACTTCCAAACCTATCTCTTTACTTGCGTCCAGTAAAATTCCCGCGTTTTCCCTAATCGTTTGTGGATTTTCTCCTAACATATTCACGTCAGTCCACACCTGTGGAGTAACGGTTAGCGCGTCTAGCCGCGAAACCAGGTGGCCAGGGTTCGATTCCCGGTCGGGATAAGTTACCTGGTTGAGGTTTTTTCCGGGGTTTTCCCTCAACCCAATATGAGCAAATGCTGGGTAACTTTCGGTGTTGGACCCCGGACTCATTTCACTGGCATTATCACCTTCATCTCATTCAGATGCTAAATAACCTAAGATGTTGATAAAGCGTCGTAAAATAACCAACTAAAAAAAATAAATAAAAATAAAAAATATTCACGTCATCCACATAGACAAGCAGCTGATGAATTAAAACATAGTAGCTTGAAAAATGTAGAAAATATAAATTTCATTTATTACCTCCCTTAATCGATGAAATTAAACAGAACATGACAGGTTTAGTAATATTTTAAGTAAAATCGAAGTTTCCTTTTTATTTCAGTAATTCATTAAAAAAAAAACACTGCTTCCACTGTGTTTATTGAGGAGTGCAAATAGAAGATTATACTCGTAATATAACCTCTGATTAATTCAATGTGTGTCACCAATTAATCGACAGAAATAGTTTATGGTGGACTTGATCATTTATTATAAATTTAAAGACATAATATTTAACATTACTCACTCATTATATCTTGCACATATTGAAGAACTGGCATCAGAATCAATCCTGTGGTATTTTCAAAATATTAAATCAACGTCAAAATGAATTAACAAAGTAGCAGAGAGTGCTGTGAGGGTAACATTCAGCAAGCGACGAGCACTTGTGCTGCACTACAGACTCAGTGTGGTGTACTCATGCAAGGCATGGTGGGGGGGAGGGGCGCTCACCTGCAGGTTAGCTAGAAGCTTCTGGAAGTGGGGCATGGGGCGTGAGCCCCCCGAACTGGTGGAGGGGGGATCTCCAAAAGAATGGGGGGGCGAAAAGGACACAGCAGGACCCTCAAACAGGGGTCCACTCGTGACCACGCCTGATGCCGCAGCAGGCTTGTTAGAATGGTCGGATACCGCTGCCTGCGTGTACACAAAACACACAGGTGATTTCTTTAGAAGCAACCACACACCACACAAACCCCTGACTGGCTGGTCTCGAAAGTGAGGTCAACTGTAGTACCACTTGCATTTCAAAATGTTAAATAATGCTATGTTCACAAAATAGTACTTTTATTTTAGTTACTAATTATTACACTTAATTTGCAGAAAGCTATATTTCAACTACACAAAATATACGATATAAGAATAATGGAACGGAGAAAAATTCCCTCCGGCGCTGGGATTTGAATCCGGGTTTTCAGCTCTACGTGCTGATGCTTTATCCACTAAGCCACACCGGATACCACCCCGGCGTCAGACAGAATGGTCTCAGATTAAGCTCCAACTCTTGGGTTCCCTCTAGTGGCCGCAGTCTGCACTACGTCATAGATGTCTATGAACGTAGGACCAAAGTCCACACATGTGCTGAGGTGCACTCGTTATGAGTGACTAGTTGGCCGGGATCCGACGGAATAAGCGCCGTCTTAAATCACTAAGCCGGTATGGCTTAGTGGATAAAGCATCAGCACGTAGAGCTGAAAACCCGGGTTCAAATCCCGGTGCCGGAGAGAATTTTTCTCTGTTCCATTACTCTTACATCGTATGATGACGCAGAATCTCTGCATGGAAATATCATATGTACTTCGGTACATTAAAATAATATATACACAAAATATGCCTTAATAGTAAGTTAAACATACGAACAAACACAGCAAAGAAGGCAATATAACGGGTGATTCTAATAATAATAAGTGAATAGCGCACAAATGTGCATGTATAATATAAGTTATCCGGTCTTTCTGGAAGTAATGCTTCAGTGAAAGAATTTCTTCTTCTATGAACATTATGTGGGAATCCAAGAAATCCAGAATGTTTAGAAACTGTTCGAGTCATGCTTGCCATCTTAACCAACTTCAACATGATCTGTCATAAATTTGTTGCAAAATTGGGATCCAGAAAAGAACTGCTTAAAAAATTAACTCTTCTGAAAGAACCAGTACCGTAGTTTAAGTACGGTAGTAGTTACATAGAATGAATATTTTTAGTGTATAAGTTGAATGATTATTTTAATTCGTTACAGTGCGTAACAAAAAGTAAACTCTCGTTAACAGAATTGTTAAAAGTAGTTTTGTCACCGGAAATGGTGAAAAATATCTGGTAACGTTAACTCAGGCAAAGACTGTGACTGTGATTGGGTTGTGGAGAAGATTTTTAGAGTTTTCTAATTTGGTACTTAGATTTAAATTCTTCACTGCTTTTGTAATTACTGCTGTTAGTACCACTGTTATCATAATTGTCATCTCAGCCATCATACCGAAGATGAAATCTGTAAGCAGTTACAAAACTTTAGAGAAATTAAAGAGAGAGGGTTTTTTGATATCAATACAAAATCCTGGAACTTTGGACATTTTTCATTACACCATACTTTTGATGTACAGACCCAGATAGAAAATTAAGGTTTACCGTAACCATTGAGCATGCGCAGTATGTTATAATAGGTGATTCTGTGACTTAATTTCAAACTTTTAAGGATGCTGAATAGTTAGAGGCTACGTCGAGTGTTTGTGAATTAGAATATTTTGTATTTTAATATTAAACTAAAGATAATTAAATTAAAATTTATCACAATACAAATCCCAAAGGTGTAGATCGTAATTGGGAGGTTGTGTAAGCAGCTGAGAGGGATTGCAACATGATTTGCAAAAATTATAAAAAAAAAAAAAATCTTATTAACCTACACTTGTTTTGAATTTAGCTATATAAACATAAACGACGTTGAACATAAATATAAAAAAAAAAATGTTCCAGCATTTACAAAAAGTGAAAAATAAGTAATATGATAATTGATCTGTTTTCAGAAAGTACCGGTACCAGTAACTTCTCAAATCTGAACTCTATATTATATTCAACGCACACACAGTGATGCCATTTTCAAGTTCAAGGGGATTTCTCACTTTTGTTTTGATGACAATCATAGACGAGAAACTTATTATGCATAAATACAAAGTTCAAATGTTGCAAACAATTTAAGAGCTTTTTTCGTAGGGTACAATCTAAATATTCCTGCATTGTTTTGAACCAAAACTGGTCTACGCTCTGCAAAAAATGTCGTAGTTTCAACATTCCATCAGTAAGTACATATTTCAGTGAGCTTTTCCATCATCATTTATTTGTTTTTTAAATTTTAGATTCATTACCCATCAATGGCTATTGTAGACCTAATTGTTTTAAGTTTCTTCCAGAAGATACTAAAAAATGTTGTTTAAAATTGCGCAGACTTAATTTTATATCCGCAAAAACAAACTCAGAGTATTTGTCATATTATACATAGATAAATTTTCCATGATTTTTCCAATTAATACACTGGAATGAATCAAATTTCTTTGTATCAAGTGATGTCGACCAGAAATCAAGTCTATTTATAAATTTGTTGTATCAGACGGTGCAAGCAAAATTTTCCATTAATTGTATTAATCTGTGCCATAGTGGTAATAGTTTAAGTACCAACTAGAAATTATGTTTACCGGTACCTAATATTTTGTCACTGTTGCACCACATACTACTGCTTGGGTCATTCGGTGGGTGGTATCAACTGATGAACTATTAAGTTATTTGATTACATAGATAACTTCTTCATTGTATAAACATTATAAATTTTGGTGTTACCGGCATGTTACCATTATCTGACTAGTTTCTATTGTTTGTATCATCCTCTGAATCCTAGTTTGTTACAGCACTATCTTCTGGTTTTTTGTTGTGGTGGGGTGTGTTTATGATTGTGTCGAAAAAGATGTGTGTTTTGAAATTCAGTTAAGTGTTCAGGATGTGTTGTGGGTGTGTTTTTGTGTGTTTGTAAATTTCATACTGCTCTAAAGTGTCAAGTTTCTGGTTTTTAGCTCGATGTGTAGTATTTTCATGTCAGTGTCTATGTTGGTGTAGTTATGGTTTGAGTTTGTGATGTGTTCTGTGTAGGTTGAATTGTTGTGTGGTTATTATAGTTGTACAGTTTTTACTTTAATCATAGTTCGCTGAAAATGCATCAGTTTGTAGCGGTTTTTAGGTCCTGAATTGACCTCCGAATTAATTTTAGCATTTTATGACATAACCTATATAACTTACTAAGATATTATTCAAATATTATTTTGTGAACATGTGACTATTTGAGCTCTTGCGTTTTTCACTACTTTTATCTTACACTTTAATAGCTATTATGGTACCAATACCAGTACCTCACTTTCTGTTGCCAATCAAAACACATGTTCATGCAATGTACCATACAAGAAATCCACACCAAACTAAACGACAATTACTAGAAAGAAAAGTGTGCCCAATAAGCAACTCAACCCAGGGAGCAGCTTGTGAAGGACGGAGCAGTGCTCCTTTGTGATGTGCTTCGCCAAACACGAGCTGCTGAAACACGAACACATCTAAATAAAGATAAATGTATTTTACAAAAATAACCAGCGAAATATCCCCAATATACAGTATATGATACTCTTGTCACTAGCATTCATTCATGATTCATCGTTACATGTCTTTAATATACCGTACATCATAATATTGTCATACATGCAGCACTTAAAAATGTGTGAATATAATAACTGATGAGCGTAATTCAGTTATTAAACACTACTTCTCTATGATAAAATAAATTCTGGTGGTATATTACCTGACTGGTTTTTTCGTCATCTTCTGAATTCTAGTGAGGACCAGCACTATCTTCTGGTTTCTTGTTGTGGTGGGATGTGTTCATGATTGTATCAGAAATAGTGTGTGTTTCGAAATTCAGTTGAGTGTTCAGGATGTGTTGTGGGTGTATTTTTGTGTGTTTGTAAATTTCATATTTTTCTAGTGTCAATTTTCTGATTTTTGGCTGGATGTGTAAGCCTAGTATTTCATGTTAGTGTCTATGTTGCTGTAGTTATGGTTGGAGTTTGTGATGTGTTCTGCATAGGTTGAAAAAACCAAGTCGAAAGTAGTCAGTCAGTTAATTTAACACCAGAATTTATATTAACACAGTGAAATATTATAACTAATTCTTTCTTCTGAATTTCAAACAGATGTATATACTGTCGGAAATACTCGTACATTCCAGAATAATTCATAAATACTGCTTTGTAAAAATTAAAACATTTACTGTATTGGAAGTTCGGTTAAAATCACACATTTCATCTTATCTATTGTGAGGAGTTTTTCAAATTACAAAAAGTGTATAAAGATATTCCATTGTTCATGGACATTATTCAATGAATGAATGCTAGTTATAAAAAGACTTGCAAAGCATAATTACTTGTATGAAACATAATATATTTTCTATTAAACTTTTATATAATATGATGACTATTTTAGTAAGTATACAAACTAGAAGAAACTTGTAAGAGACAAGACATTCATATTTCTAAAATACTGGTATACAAAAATATAAAATTTGAAAATTCGAAAACAGAGAATGGAATGAGACCTTAAAATTCGTTGAGATAAAGCAAACCAAAACTGTTTTGATATTTTATTCCTTTATTTGTGGTTTTGGAGAAAACATATAGACTTCTTTGAACCAATTTAAGAAATCTACTTATTTTTACGAAATAGTTTGTATGATGTTGTAAAGCATTCTGATTCCAATATATTATTCTGATATTAACTTTTAGCTAAAAGTATATAGCTTAAGAATTATTCGCAGTATACCTATATAATTATGAAATTTACCCATCATATTAATTTTAATACTGGTCAATGAGCTGAACTCTGATCAGTCAAACAGGTTAAAGTGAGGGTTGTAGTTGTAATTCACCAGCCATGTTAAATTATGTGAAGTATAGGTCATTGTTCTGCGATGTTACAACTACATTTTATGGTATTTTTTATGTGGAAGTAAGAATCAAAAGAAATGTTAGCTGTTAGGAAGATTAAAATTGTGCTATTTTAGTAGTAGTTGCATATCAGTATATAATGCAATGACATAGTGCTTTATGGTTGCGAAATCTGGGTGTCAACATAAAAATAATTTAAGGAAAATACAAGTGGCCAAGATATAATTTTTAAGAACTGTAAGATGTTGCACAAGATTGGATATGATAAAGAACTAAGACATAAGAATAGAAATTAATTTAGAAGATTTGAATAATACATATAATGTATATAATATAATGTAATATAATGTATTACAGTATTACTGAATAATGGCAAAACTATATTGATTATAATTATTATTATAGTATATGCTATATGCAGAACGAAAAAATGATGATGAATACCTAATGAAAATGATACTATAGGACGAATGCAAGAAGAGATAGAGGACGACCTAGGAAGTGCTGGAAGCATTTGTGAAGCTGGAACGAGCAATATGTGCCTGAACCTTGAATTCGAGAAGGAGTAGTCATATTCACATTCTCTATTATTCTCGTAACTAAGGCAAAAGAGGTCTCAATCCATTCTGTATAAAATTGTTATTTTTGAAACGAAGATTGGAGGTTTATAATTATTATTATATATATTTTTTGAAGACAATTTTAATTTTACAGTAATCGTACATTTTCTCATACTTCAGCAGGAAGTATATGTTCGCAATATTTTCTTCAGTTTGTATATTTGCGATATAACTTATGTATTGGGTGTCCGCCAGTGAAGTTGATCGAAAACAGTTGAAATGCGTTTTGTGTGGTTGTACTTAAGGTCGGCTGCCATGAGTCATAACAAGTTTCATATACAGTTGAGTTCTGGGTGTGGTGCTAGTTTGACACATTTAACTTAATGGTGTGTGTGGGTTTATTTTGTAATTTTGAAAAATTAAATATAATTTAGAACTAAGAATATTCATTTACGACCGTTATGTGCAAAACATATTTACAAATCTTGTAAGATAAAATTTCATCATAATTATCCTGCCAGCGTTTCGTGGTCACAAAAAAATTTTTAGTAAAAAAGTGTGAACATAATATATAATTCTTACAGACAAAAATATGCAACACACAAGCCCAAACCTGCTTTAACAAAGGACAAATTTGATGACATTGGGTAGACATACCGATTACAAAATGAACTTCACGCAGTTTCCCGCAGTCTTTTCAACAGGACTGATGTAGGTTTAAGAACAGAAGCTGAACTCTTCGATCGTCTGATGTAATTTTAAGTACCATTTGATTATTTTTAATGGCAAAACAGTGCTGGATCAACCTCACTGATGGACACCCATTAACTATGTATAAAAAATAGTATGAGTAGCATTAACTATGTACAAGAACTAGTATGTAAAAGTATGCTGTATATTACAATAAATTCTATAATAGGTTATTAATCAGTTTTATTATGCTATGATCTTGCTTACATATAAACCCATCAACTGGTACGAAATGGTGTACGGAATTATTTGAATGTATTTCATATTTATGTGTTTTATTAAGATAATTATTGAGATTACTTATATTTGAATGCCTATCACGACTATCTTTCTATACTTACAAAATCTATACTAAGTTCATAAATATTTTATACAACATACTGAATGGAACTTTTTTTTTTAATTTATTTTGGGGGGCAATATGAAATTGTTATTTTTCCTTAAAATACTATTATACTTCACTTAACGTAATAATATAATGTTGATTTCTTCTTTCAAAAGTAGACTATAAAAAGCATTTAATTTTAAATTGTTCATTAATACAATACAAAATCGGAAAAAGAACATAGATTTAATGAAATAAAACTTGTTAAAAGAATCTCAATTATTTTGATAATTAAATTCACTGAAAATGTACACATAATTTGGCACAAGAATCGTAGTATTTTCTGTGAATTTATATTTAAAAAAAGTTTCATGAAACATTACCTTATGGGCTCTAGTGTAAAAAATAATTATTTCAAGGAGTACCAGTTTCTTTTAAAAAGAAGAAATTTGAATTTTCCCTCTCGTTTTACTATTATATATGTTTTTAACGAAAAATATTATCATAATTTTGTTAATGGTCATTTTACTGATGGAAGATACTTTCCTATTTTATTATATGTCAAAGCCACTAAAACAAGTTATTGTGAGTGTACCCCATTTTGGGAACTAAAGTATATTTACAAATTTTACAGACTAAATTAATAATAATACGATTAAAAGAAACTTATACATGGAACTTAATGAACAGAGATAACACATGTAATCACAGACTATTTTCCAGTGATTATGGTATGTTATTTTGACACTTAACTATGACTTATTCACACAAAATTAGGTGAGCATCTAAGGGTACAGACACTAAGGATTTCGTCAATATATTGGTAAGTGGAACTATATTGCACTATTGTGCAGTTTTGTGTCTTCTGTTAATTGATAATTGGTGATTTGAGTATTTTTAAATATCAATTAAGATTGTCCAAAGATTTGTAATGAAAAAGTTTCATGTGTTCCCTATTGTATTATACAACTTTTAGCATTTTGTGAGTTGTGTTTCATAATGTTCAATATTTTATAACTTACGAGTACACTCATGCTGAAAAAAGTATGTATAATGATTTTCAAATTAAAAAGAAATATCATCAATGTAACTACCAAATTAAAGGTAATTAATCAGGACTAAAAGCAATTTTCGCTAGTGCATTAGTAATGTGTGAAAGATCAGTTGACATTAATCTTGAAGTCTATGTCCAGTGAAAAGTAGAGAAAATGTTTTGTAATGTAATTGGGCTTATCATTTTGTAGCGATAAAATGTCACAATGCTTTTCTACATTTTACATAGAAATTATGAAGAAAAATAACAGCAATAATATTTACCTGCTTCTATGAAATATCAAATTAGGTTTCTTATAATCAAGGTGGAATAATAAACTGAACACAAGAAATATAAATTCTATCTTTCAATTCTTACTATTGTCTTGTAGTCACTGATTGCATTACAGTGTTTACATGCAATGGAAGCTTAAAACACTGACCGTGAATTCATTATAAGGAATGGAAAATAATACGTTCAGAGCAAAATATAAATACAATATGTCCGTAAAGTCATGGTTGGATTTTAAATGGTTATGCATCAGTAATTGCAATAAAATATGATGGAGATGTGTAACAGGCATTAAATTAAAGAATAATTCCTCAGATTTTTACTATATTGACTAAAGTTCGATGTGGGCTCCTCTGGTAGCTTAGCAGACATCTAAGTGTTATTCCATTTCCTGCCACAAACGACTAAGAACATCACGAGTGTCGGTAACGGATGTTATAGGTTTTCTTGTTCATTTTTTAAAATGGTTAATGTCGTTAATGGGTATATTGCTTCACATAAACCCTTAATTAAAAGCCTACAGGACATTACAGAGAGCATGGTGGCTATGGTTTTCATCCACCACTCCATCTCTGTGAAAATTTTTTATGTTAGTATTCCGAAACTATGCGAGGAAAGTGCAAAAGAACACTGCCTTACTGAAAATTACATTGGCGTTGGGAATTTGAGGTACTGCAAGGAGTACCAACACATGGAGTTCATTCTATAAGGTTACTGTAAATCAGGCATGCCAAAACCCTGCACATTGTGCAGTTGTCTCTGTGTGATGTGCACTTTCTATTCCCCTACCTGGAGGGAGTGAATCACCTTGGAGGGGAGCGCGACAGGGCTATACAATACCTGCAGCAGAATATCATCTTTTGTTTCAGTAACACAGTTTCAGTACGGGTGTTGACTTGGCTGTGTCTGTGAATGAGTTACGATAAATAAAGTGAGGAGTTCACAGATAACGAAGAAGAGAAATTTCACATTGTTGGATTGGATATGCTACAGATGCAGATAGCCATCTCATCGAGTGGCCGTCATGTTCCCCGTACCTAAAACAGTGTGATTTCTTTCTGTGGTGGTAGAAGTGAAAGACAGAGTTTAGATGCCCCCAATGTCCTGTTTCCTCTGGGATCTTGAGTAATGGATTACTCATGCTGTGGGGACCACTATGCTGAACTTGCTCAATTGGGTATGGCAGGAGTCTGACTACAACTTAGATGTATGCACACTGAGGGGCCTGAGTGATGAACATCAGACTTGGACAGTTACACTTCAGATTAAGACTTGTCATCAAATAATAATTTGGAAAGTATAGAAAGTACATGGCTTTGAAACCCAGTAATTCTTTTGTGAAGATCATACATAGAAGCAATTTAGTAAAAAAATAAAATTTTACAAAACAAGATTGTATTTTCCTTTCTCTATTATTTTCTCTAATTTAGGAATAAATGATTTTTTTAATTAAATCATTCATAATCTCATCGCTTGTAGGAATTTATGGAGCTTAATTCATGTACAGTAAATAATTTAATGTTGTTCCGCCACTGACAACATATCATAATAAAAGGTATAAAACCTTTATGTTACATATTTAATAGTTGATATTAACGTTTTCGTCACTACATGCGACATTATCAGATACCATAATTGCATTCATAATATAATAACCTCTATTTTTTATATGTACCCTTGGTATCATAAATACATACATAAATAGATATAAAATTACAAGTCTTCATGACTTAAAACAAGACTGAGGTTAAATAAGTCTCGAATACGTTTATAACATTCAATCCTACGCTACTAATCTCAACATAAAAGAACACGTTCATAACAGGAAACAGGGCTAACGGCTTCGAAGCTGGGTACCTGGTTCTAATGAAGTGCACTGGTAGCAATCTAAAACATGGGGGCATGAGATAGTTACTCTGCCTGCCATTAAAAATTCACTTCACTAAATCCCAAAGGAAACATTTCATCTGACACATTACTTTTACTATCAACAAATGCTTCAACACCTGAATTGTAATCTTAATTTTAACACAAAATTAATACTTGTGCATTCGACATAAACATAGCAATATAATATCAGGTTCAAACAGAGACGTATACTGGTTAAAGGGTTTGGGCTACCGCTGACCCTATTATTACACAAAATATATCTAACAATTACTTTAATTTTAATTACTATGGTAAAACTAATAATACAAAATGATTACATTATATTTATTTTTTTATTTATTTTGATGTACCGAAGTACATATGATATTTCCATGCAGATATTCTGCTTTCTCAGATGATGAGAGAGAGATGGAACGGAGAAAAATTCTCTCCGGCGCCGGGATTTGAACCCGGGTTTTCAGCTCTCCGTGCTGATGCTTTAACCACTAAGCCACGCCGGATACAATCCCGACACCGTTGAGAATCGTCTCAGATTAAGCTCCATCTCTTGGGTTCCCTCTAGTGGCCGCCCTCTGCACTACGTCATAGATGTCTATGCACGCAGGACCGAAGTCCATACATGTGTAGAGGTGCACTCAGATGAGTGACTGGTTGGCCGGGGTCCGACGGTATGGGCGCCGTCTTTAAATCACAAAGTGATTTATTACGCATATCATATTTATTTTGATGTACCGAAGTACATATGATATTTCCATGCAGATATTCTGCTTTCTCAGATGATGAGAGAGAGATGGAACGGAGAAAAATTCTCTCCGGCGCCGGGATTTGAACCCGGGTTTTCAGCTCTCCGTGCTGATGCTTTAACCACTAAGCCACGCCGGATACATTATGTTATATTATAAACTTTTTCTTTTGTAATTTCCTTGGGCTACTGCCGGTAGCCCCGGTAGCCCGCAAAATACGCCCCTGGGTTCAAATGGTTACTTCATTATACTCACAGTAAATTTGTATGACACAACAGTTAAACATCTGCTTTGTAAATAAGTCTTCATATTCAGCATATTAACATGATATTTCTAAAAAATTTTAGTTTTGTTTTAAATCATGAAGACATGTAATTTTATATCTATTTATGTATATTAGTCTAAGTCTTAACTTCTGATATCAAGGGTACCGGTACATATAAAAAATAGAGGTTATTATATTATGAATACTATTATGGTATCTGATGATGTCGCATATAGTGACGAAAACGTTAATACCAACAATTAAATATGTAATATAAAGGTTTTATACCTTATACTGGGTGTTCAGTTCAAAGTGTGTCATGGCTCGCTGTATGCTGTCATGTGGCTAGTCAATGAGCCTAGAGAATTCAATCTTCCTACACTTCCGCAGAGGTGTATTGCCTATGTGTCAGAGAAGTTGCATAACAAGTACGACGTTCATTCTGAAGAGTACCAGTACTTACTGATATGTACGGTAATGCCGGTAGTGGCAGGAATGTGAACTGTTTGGAAACATGTACTGAGGTGGGTTTTTTCTTACTGTCGGGATATGGGGAGAGGGTTAAGACGATTTCCTACGTATTTGTTGACATTAACTTCGATGGTCAACATGGACACGGAGCATTTGATTTGTATTGTGGAATGTTGCCGTACGCAACCGATGATAACAAATACCCTGCGTACGACTTGCCCACGCAAAACACAGTTCGAAAGAGGTTATGGTAGCACACAGACAGTACAGACCGCCATCTGTTGCTACGAGGTTCAAGTTATACCGTACACGTTCTCAAGTTCAGATCGAACACCTTGAATAATAGGCAACTTCTCTGACATAAAAGCTGAAGTCCACACTTGTGGAGTAACGGTGAGCGTGTCTGCCCGCGAAACCAGGTGGCCCGGGTTCGATTCCCGGTCGGGGCAAGTTACCTGGTTGAGGTTTTTTCCGGGGTTTTCCCTCAACCCTATATGAGCAAATGCTGGGTAACTTTCGGTGCTGGACCCCGGACTCATTTCACCGGCATTATCACCTTCATCTCATTCAGACGCTAAATAACCAAAGATGTTGATAAAGTGTCGTAAAATAACCTACTAAAAATAAAAAATAAAAGCTGAAACTCGCTTCAAATCGCTGACTCACAACAGTGATGTCATGACACACTTTGAAATGAACAGCCAGTATATGTTATGTTAAGTCAGTGGCGGAACAACATTAAGTGATTTATTATATTTCAAGGACTTATCTGAAAAACTCTTTTAAGATGAATTGTTAATTCACATAGTTTTCATGGGAATACTACCAGTACTTATCAAAACTGTGACAGATATAAAGATAAGGATAGTTATTAAACCATTTCGAGACGAAACTGTATTGATAACAGATGTTTGCTGCATGTAATGAATAGTGTGATGGAGTGCGTGTTGATGCATAATGGGGGTGATCCTTAGTACCTGTTCCTGGTCTTTCACTAGTGGTGTGCTCGGCAGGGGCCAGGGGTCCAAGTGGTTCTCAATTACCTCCGGAGCTGAAGTAGACGGAGGTGCAGTTCGTGCCTTCCCAGTTTGCTTCTTGGGAATGATAGGGACGCTGTCCCTTCGAAGCTCATGGCTCTGATCGTCACTGCCCTGCATGAAGGGACGGTGTGCATCGTGGCTGGGTCCTTCAACAATAAGGAGACACATATTTGGTGTACATCTGCATCTAAAATACTTATGATGCGTCTAGGTTTCTTGAGAGGATGAAGATTACAAAAATAAACAAAATTTCAGTGCCATGTACATTAGGTGAAACACACTTTCTCTTTACATGGTTCATACAGTAACTAGTAAAACTGTTTTCTTTTATATTATTTTAATGTACTGAAGTACTTATGATATTTCCATGCAGATATTCTGCAAGAGTTGGAACTTAAACTGAGACGATTCTGTCCGACACCGGGATGGGTATCCGGTGTGGCTTAGTGGATAAAGCATCAGCACGTAGAGCTGAAAAGCCGGGTTCAAATCCCGGTGCCGGAGAGAATTTTTCTCTGTTCCATTACTCTTTCATCGTACGTTTTCTTTTACGTAAACTCTTATCAAATGCATAATATTATGTTTAACCTTACAAGTTATTTCAGAATAACTATCCATTCCTAAATTTCAGAATAACTACCTATTCATAAATTTCAGATGTGTTAGAGGACATAAAAGTAAATGTTTTATTATTTTTTTGTAATGAAGTAATATCCGAAAATGCTTCTGTATCGAGGTAATATAGTAAAGTCAAAATTCTTCATTGACCTTATTATCGTCTACGGTTGTTTCTAATCGTGTTTCAGCTATTTCCATTAATATGGTAACAACTGAAGTTGATTTGCTTTTGTATGCCACAAAATAACTTCTGTCTGATTCGTTTATAAATTTCCAATCAATAAAACTACCTCGGTTTAGGAGGAGTAGCTTACAACAATGTTAATGGGGGTCGTAATTTTGAACAATTTTCATAACGTTTTCAATATCATTATCATAATATTTGAATAATGTAACATATAGCCATCAAAATTAAATAAAGAAATTACTTTTCACATTTGGATTCTTTGAAATCTTCATTTCTTTCATATCATTATATCTCGATTTGGAAGCATTTCCGGACAGTACTTTATTAAGAAAAAGAAAGTTTTATTACTTGCCCTCCATCTCATCTGAAAATTAGAAATAGTTATCTTTAGACACCTTTCTCTCCACAAATTCACAAACCTTCCATTATTTCATCACAGTTACGTGAAACTAATCATTTAATTTCAAATAAATAAGAAATATATTGGCGATGGTATTACCGTTTACAGTTTACTTTCTTGAACTATTATTCAAACGACATATATAAATCAAATTATTTAATATGCACGCAATTAAGAATATAAATTTTCATTTTCTGAGGGGGCATTTTGAGCAACTACTTCAAAATCCAGATAAAATTCTCTTCATTTTCGTAAATAAATAATTCAATAGTTACGCCAAAGATCACTTGCCAAACTGTAGTCCTGCGAGACGGGAAGAACATTATCCTCAAGACTGGCGATCTGCTAGCCAGACTGTAGTACACAGAGATGACAGGAGTGCCAGTCCCTTAGGTTTGACTCTCTCTGTTTTATGGTTATTAGTTTGGAAATTTTTACGTTAATAAGTACCGGTATGTCTTTCAGAAAGGAAGTCATAAATTATTAATTTACGACAATGGATAGTTACTATCACTAGATATCAGAAATAAAACAAGTTAATTTTGAAGATATAAGTAAATAAGTAAATAGGTTTTGTATGGTGATTAGAATATTATAATTCCATCTTTTCGAATACAGTAGATTCTTTTCATTATATCGTTCCCAAAGTATAAAGTCTCTTTGTCCAATATTTTCATATCAATTTGTACATTAACTTGCATACATATATTTTTAGTAATTAATTTAAATAATTGATTAAATGGCGATCTTACACGTGTTAATTATGTAAGCATGTGCGGCTTACAGCTGTTTCGGTGCTATTCGACACCATCCTCAGAGCCTACTAGATCTCGGCGCTATCTCAACTTTGCTGCTTGTTGTGTGGGTGCGTTCGTGTGATGAAGAGTTGTGTCAAATAGTATGTGTGTCCTGAAATTGATCTGTGTGTTGAGAATTTGACTGGGGAGTGTTTTAGTGTGTCTGTATATTTCATATTGTTCTAGTGTGTTGAGTTTTTGGTTTTTGGGTTGTATGTGTAGGATTTCCATGTCTGTATTTATGTTATTGTATGTGTGTTTAGCATTAGTTATGTGTTCGGCATATGTAGATGTATTGTGCCCTCTGGCTATTGCTTTAATGTGTTCTTTGTATCGAATTTGTAATGATCTGCCTGTCTGTCCAATGTAGAAACTGTCGCAACTATTGCATGTGAGTTTGTATACGCCTGTGTGGTTGTAAGATCGCCATTTAGTCAATTATTTATATTCAAGTATTAAAAGTAGTGTACGAAAGATCCAACATGAATTAATTTAAATGTATAATTTTTCTAAATTTGTTTTAATCACACCTAAACTATATACTCGTAAAACATCTCAATATAATTCTAACTGCAGCTGTTCTGAGTGATATGTAAGTAACATGTATGTTCCTAATTTGATAAGTTTATATAGTCTGAGTCAAATCTAAGTTATCAGCATACCTACTGACGTGCGGTTGCTATATGAAAGGCAACCTCGCAATTCGGTAAGAATGTCGGTAATTTAGTTTTATTCAGTCTCTATAATCACTTGACTTAATTACAATTACATTATTTACGAAAGCTTGCAAACTACTATTTAACAGCTGGCTTCCCCTACACACTTTTCGAGAGTGTCACACTGCTGATATTAGAGATTTATTTTTACAAATAAATTTTGAATTTAATATACATGTAAATCATAACTGTGGGGAAACCTGATGCTTTAAATACTATTGAAAACTAAGGCATTTGGATCCTTCACGAAAATGTAAATAGTTACCATTGCTCTCCATGTTTGCATCCTCTAGGCTAGTTCTATCCAGGAGGCGTTGAATGGTCTGCCGATCAATCTCCTCGGAACTTGGAAATTCTCCGGGTTTTGTTTTTACTGTCAGAACGAGATCAGCTGATGACTGCCCAGCTGTGTGGAGATATACCACTGAGTTATCAATCAAACATAATAAGACTATTAATATTAATGCGAAAACAAATGAATGAGATGTATAAACAATTGAATACTCTTTCATATTTAAGTATAAAAATATAGGGGTGCCATTTGAAATTGGCTGGCGGATGCGGGGTGAAATCTAAAATGCAATTAAGCCTGGTTTCAGACTTCCCCCTCAATATCTAAATTGACGTGTTTTTTGTTTAAATTGAATTCAATTTAAATAATTAGTTATTTAGACTGGAAAGTTTTGAAATATTCTTCTTCTTCTTTCCCTTAGTTTAACCTCTCCCTTTTAGGTTCTTATTACACGACCCACGCCACCTGGGCCTTACAGGGCCGCGACCTGTCGGGAGAGGAATTAATCTATGGATCACATACATACATTTTTGACCACACAAGGACATGGAGGGCCTCCCCGGATGAGGGATCAGCTCAGTGCCAGGACCACCTCCGATACAACACAAACATTTAAGACATTACACAGCATTCACTCACACATATGAAAGGATTAAGGGAAGGATCGCCGTCCATGGCCGGACTTTCAAGAGGTACAATCCCGGCATTTGCCTGGAAATAACTGAGGAAACCATGAAAAGCCTCAGTTAGAATTGCCTGCCCCTGAGATCGAACCCCAGACCTTCCGAATGCAAGGCCAGCCCTCTACCACGCCGCTATATAAATCATGTGAATGAGTTATAAAATAATATTCAATTAGATGAACATTTATTTATTTAAGATACTGGTACACATTTATTTATATTGTATTCGTAATAAAATGCTTATTGTACAATTTTCCCTATGAGCCACTGTAACTGCTTGTGTAGAGTTTTTCTTTAGTATTAATGCTCATCCATGCGACCAACTAAATTCATTAATGCTCTTTCATCAGGCTTGAAATTACGTGTATTCATTTTGACGTGGTCTCTGGAAGGGATCGTTGCATTTGTGGAATTGGTTGTTAATTAAATAACATACTATTGTCTACAATATTTTATTAGAAATTATTTACAAGAGGAAGACACTTACCAACGCAGGTATACACTCCGGCATCCCTTTGTGTGACGTCTTGAATTCGAAGAGCTCCTTTTTTAGATATTTTATATTTCTTTGAATTGCTAATGAAATTCTGATCTTTCACCCATTGTATTTTAGTTCTGTAAAATAGAAACATCCACACATAAATATTTATTAAACTACATACATTCCGCTGCAATTGGCAGTACTGGTAATCTTTCGTCTCGTGGTAGTAATCCATGTATCATCATATAATGGTTGGCGCAGATAAAAGTAGCCCTCCTCGGGTTTGAATGCGAATGCGATATTTTGACTGCTTGAAATTCCATTATCGTATTCTATCATGTCGTATTATAAAAATATGAGTAAACAGCTACAAAACTGGACAATTTTATGGAATAATTGATTGTTGACATTCTTCCTGTCAGTATTTCATCAGTCATCAGTAGAATTACACGTGTCTGTTCGCATTCTGCAAAATGACTTACTGAATACAAGAAAGAGTGGAAATTGTGGAAGTGTATGTGAGAACAGGTTCGATTAAGGAAACCCGCGAAATTATCAGGGTCAAGTTTCCCGATAGAGGCAACCGGGAAAGAGAGCAATACAGGGTTAATAAGTGGTGAGCTACGGGATCTGTGCAAAATGCGAAAAGAGACAGAATTTCTTCAGTTCGCACACCAGAAGATATTGAGGCCAGGTGTATCTGAACATGATTAGACGTGCACAGTTGTGTAGGGGCTATTCCATATGAAATCGGACAACGAAATACCATGGCATGTCAGAATTGTCTGAAAATTCGTACAGAGGTTTAGTATGTGGAAACTAGTAAATTTACAAATTTTGACTTTCTTTAGCTCAGTAGGTTTTCAGACAAAATTCCTTAAAATTTAGCGTATTTTTTATTTTATTCTTACTTTCAACGCGTCCTACTACGTCTGGCTTCGAAATAAAAACTTAAGCTATAGCTAATTTTTTAGTGCACATTTAAGTGTATTAATGGGGTATAACACATATATTTTATTGTTTGTGGAAATTATGGATATATTGTTTTATGTGATTTGTAAATTTGTAACTCATGTTACCACCAAAAAAGTATGAATATGAAATACTATAATATTAGTTAGTGTGGAGACAAAAAACATACAATTTTTTTAAAAAGCTATTTTAAATGAAAAGCTTTATTTATTTTTATTTTTCAGCTATTTCGTCAAGGAAAAAAGTAATACAAATAAATCTGCCTAGTCAAGTAAATAAGAATAAAAACAAAATCCTTCCATTCATTAAATCACTCTCTGAATTTGTTTTAAAAAGAGATTCCTTTGAAAATCCTGCCACCAAATGTCTCTGAGCAATGTTCTTCCAGAACTAAGAATTTTACGAAAGTACGATAAATTTGACGCTCTATAAAATGAAAACTAATACTAAGTGGGGATATTTTAACCCAGCATTAGGCTTGTCCAGTGAAGGCCTTTCACTGACGTAAGCACCTTTCTTTTTTTTTTAATGCGAGGTCAAATTTTCTGAAATGTTGTCCGATTTCATATGGAACAGCCCGTAGGCCTATTGATGCTGCAGGGAGCCACTTTTAACATATTCTATAAAAGGTGAGTCCTTTTCAGCACTTCGCACTTCAACACTCTATACTTACACGAGCTACTTTTATCTGTGCCACTCTGTAGTTCGGTTATATTCCGGAAAACTTGGCAAAATTCGCAATCGCCAAGAATCAGCCAGCAGAACACAAAAATTACATAACTGCTTCACAATTTCTCCTTTACTTTAAAATCGTGCAAGAATTCAATTTTAAAGAGTAGTGCGATGTTTGAGAAGCCTACCTGTTGAACCTCTTCACCGGACACTTGATCTTGATCTGGGTGCCGTAGAAGACGGTGGCCTGTCCGCCGATCTTGAGCGTCACCTTCTTCTTGGCGGGGTTCTGCTGGACGTAGGAGTGGTTGGAGGTGGCGATGTGCGGCTTGTCGGACTCCATGCCGCAGGGCCGCGTGTTGCAGGGTCTGGTGTCCGGCGGCTTCTGCTTCGGACACTTCTGCGGCGACCGCGGCACCACGTGGTTCTGTGCCATCACCTGCTGACACTCCACCATGCGCGTCTTTATGCCCTGGCCGCAGCTCTTGGAACACTGCAACCACAATTTGCATTTGTTACCGGTTCGAAAGAAAGACACGATAGTACTGCTGTTGTTCTAATACTGGTTGTCACGGAAAGAAAGACACGATAGTACTGCTGTTGTTCTAATACTGGTTGTCACGGAAAGACACGATAGTACTGCTGTTGTTCTAATACTGGTTGTCACGGAAAGAAAGACACGATAGTACTGCTGTTGTTCTAATACTGGTTGTCACGGAAAGAAAGACACGATAGTACTGCTGTTGTTCTAATACTGGTTGTCACGGAAAGAAAGACACGATAGTACTGCTGTTGTTCTAATACTGGTTGTCACGGAAAGAAAGACGATAGTACTGCTATTGTTCTAATACTGGTTGTCACGGAAAGAAAGACACGATAGTACTGCTGTTGTTCTAATACTGGTTGTCACGGAAAGAAAGACACGATAGTACTGCTGTTGTTCTAATACTGGTTGTCACGGAAAGAAAGACACGATAGTACTGCTGTTGTTCTAATACTGGTTGTCAAGGAAAGAAAGACACGATAGTACTGCTGTTGTTCTAATACTGGTTGTCACGGAAAGAAAGACACGATAGTACTGCTGTTGTTCTAATACTGGTTGTCACGGAAAGAAAGACGATAGTACTGCTATTGTTCTAATACTGGTTGTCACGGAAAGAAAGACACGATAGTACTGCTGTTGTTCTAATACTGGTTGTCACGGAAAGAAAGACACGATAGTACTGCTGTTGTTCTAATACTGGTTGTCACGGAAAGAAAGACACGATAGTACTGCTGTTGTTCTAATACTGGTTGTCAAGGAAAGAAAGACACGATAGTACTGCTGTTGTTCTAATACTGGTTGTCACGGAAAGAAAGACACGATAGTATTGCTATTGTTCTAATACTGGTTGTCACAGAAAGAAAGACACGATAGTATTGCTATTGTTCTAATACTGGTTGTCACAGAAAGAAAGACACGATAGTATTGCTATTGTTCTAATACTGGTTGTCACAGAAAGAAAGACACGATAGTATTGCTATTGTTCTAATACTGGTTGTCACAGAAAGAAAGACACGATAGTATTGCTATTGTTCTAATACTGGTTGTCACAGAAAGAAAGACACGATAGTATTGCTATTGTTCTAATACTGGTTCAGTGAAAGAGAAGGCTTTATAGCAGGCCTGCACAAGGTTTACGCTCTCCGAGCCGACTCACAGCTCATGAGCGGAATGCAGATATTAGCTGCGCTCTGTATAAGGGTGGACTGGAAGAAGGGGTGATCTCGTACAAAATGTACACATAAGGAAGTACTATTACGAGTGTTTATGAAATGAATTCCCGTTCAGTGTTTGCAAAACTATCTTGGAGTATTATTAATTAATAAAGAAATATTTATTTTACAGAAATTCTATAGCTACTTAAATGTAGGCCTACAATATAATTTTGTTATATTTTTATTTATCAGTACATCAAAACGAGGTTTCATGCTGTTGGCAGCTGAAAGGAACAGTAGCCTACTGATCGTAATGAAACATCAGTTACAGATGTTCGATGCCTGCCTTTATTAAAGTTGATTATAGAAAACAGTTGCTCACAAATATAAATGTTGAGCCAAACATAGCAATTATTTTCACATCCAGCCTGTGTAGTCGTGGATACTATTGCTAATGTTTAGTCTGGTAAAACTTAACCAGACTAGTAGTATTATTCAAAATTGAGAAAAGAAGAAATTAGAGGAATTAAAATAAGCAGACAGGCAGCAGCTAAATGGAAAGCCCTTGGGTCACATTGAAGATCAATAAGTTCGAGCTGTAAATCGTTAAATGTTATGTTTCGTCTTTTAGATTCCTCCATACTGTATTGTAGCAGTAGGTAAGCAATAGGAAACAGCTACTGAGAATAGGCCTACACACTGCACTCCACTAGATAACTGAGTGGTCGTTTCCCTCTCCTCTACCTATAGCAAGTCTATGTCATTCTGACGTATCTTCCTCTCCGTTTCGGCGAGCGGTACTGTTCTCCAACCAGGAGATCAACCGTGAAAGGAATGTGCTTACTATTGCGTCATCTATTGGAGCGAAGTAGATATATAATATTATCGTTATAACGTCTGTTTAAAAACCATGCGCTCTCCTGCATTTGTTATTTCCTGTATGGAGAGATTAAAAGACCAGGAGATTAACAATGATCTAATTTTGTAACTAGGGTAGTATAAACATTTGTGTATCAATGTTATTGTTTGTGCTGTGAGAGCGAGCCAATAGAGATATGAGTACCCATGTGTGTGACCTTATGACATCTCATGACATCAACATTCATTCACAGCATCACCCCACTTCGTCTCATCCGGCAGAGACTTTCTCGTGGTTGGAGCACAGTAAACACCGCTCTCCCGCTCCCAAAGAGCGCGCGCGCTCGTTGAGCGCTGTTTGTGCTGGTATGTTTTATAGCCTTAACTCTGAAAGTAGAAATAAATCTATTAAATTAAATGAAATTATGTTTTATTTAACGACGCTCGCAACTGCAGAGGTTATATCAGCGTTACCGGTGTGCCGGAATTTTGTCCCGCAGGAGTTTTTTTACATACTAGTATATCTACTGACATGAGCCTGTCGCATTTAAACACACTTAAATGCCATTGACCTGGGCCGGGATCGAACCCGCAACCTCGAGCACAGAAGGCAGCGCTATACCGACTACACCACCCAGGGTGACAAATAAATCTATTACTACTACTACAACTGAATTGTTGTGTGCTGTGTGTCATGGTGGATTGAATGAAGAGCTGAAAGTGAAGTCACACCACCACTGCGACAGAAGAAATTAATATACGTCAATTGATATGAGATTAGTCTTTATGTGGGCAAATGGACAAAAGGAAAATGGGAAAAGCAAGGTAGTGAGGAAAAAGAGAGATGGAAAATAAGGAAATAATAGACGGATGAAGTAAGGAAAAGTGAAAAGTAAAGTGGAAAAAAAAAGACAAGACAAAGAAAAAAAATAGGAGAAATTAAGGAAACCTAACTGAGAAGTAAAGATAGAACAAAAGAAAAAAAAGAAAAATTAAGGTTGAGAAGAAAGACTTGAGGAAGTGTTTAAGGGGTGTAAATGATATTTTGTTTTTGAAGTGTTGTATCAGTGAAGAATTATGTTGTGTCAGTGAAGTGTGTTGTGTCAGTGAAGTGTGTTGTGTAAGTGAAACGTGTTCCTATCAGCGAAGCTTTATAGTTTATAGTGGCAGTACAAAGTATTTGAAGAGTAAAATGTTTTTGAAGTGTTAGTGAAATCAGGATAGAATCAGTGAAATGTGTCGTAGTTCCAGTGCAGTGAGTGAGTTGACAGCGAAATGAGTGTAGTGTTGAAAGGTACTTGTGCAGATATGAACATATCTTACTCGTGGGTTTTAGTTCGAACTTAGGTTTAAGATACAAATTAGATTTACTTTAAATGTTATTTTAAGTGATCGTGCTTCATTTAATTTAGGATGTTCCCTGTTATTATTATTATTATTATTATTATTATTATTATTATTATTATTATAAGTTATTGTTAGTATTAATTATCAGTATTATTATTAAGTGTATTTTTAATTAATAAGTTTATTATTGTCATTATTGAGTGTAATTAGTTACCACTGCCACCGGGTAAATACCCACTGCAGTGTGAATAAATACATACATAATTACAAGTTATGTATAGCCAGGCGTACTGCAAAGCCGCATGCTTAGAGTGCATGGCAATCATGGTCTTATTTTCTGACCATGGCGGTTTTTCTGAAGTAAACGAAAAGAGAAAATGTCGGAATCTTAACTTTTTGTCCAAGTTGTAGGAAGATATCTCTGTCTCTATAATCATATGATACCAGATTATGCTAGGAGAGATATTACAGAGAGAGAGAGCGTGGACTGAAGTCTAAAATTCTTTCTTTGAGAGTGACCCATTCCCGCATATTTGTGTTTTAACTTAGTATAATAGGACTTACGATTTGAACCAATTCCTGGTAAGTATCTTTTCTCATTCTGTATAGCATTTAAATTTGTCATCATCTGATAGTTCCTTAGCTGCTACAAACATCTACAATTAATTGATATTTCTTTCTATTTACGGATGAACCCAGACCTCTCTTCGTCTGCGTTTCCGAATGCGGCAATAAGTAGCCTATACAAGACCAGAACGCTATCGCTCAACATCTTTCAACTAGATAAAATTTACAATTCATTTTTGATAATCAGATAAGCCGATCTTATTGTTACATATATCAATATATTAATGCTTCTATTTTCAATTTTTATGATGTGTTTTAATATACATTTGTTATAGGCCTAGTCCATTTTAACTTGCTCATATGTGCACACTATAATATGAGATTTTTTTTTCATACGTTATGGTTCATAGAAAACAGTCTTGCACATCGTTTTATATATTTGATTTTAGATACATGATTCTAATATTGCTTTACCTGATGATGCCCCTTGGGAGGGTGAAAACGTTCGTACAAATGTAAATATACAAAACTGTAACATGTAACTTGGTTTTGTTTAATGTGTTAAGCCATAAAGATTGAAAATAAAAGCATTAATATATTATTGATATATGTAACAATAGATAAAAGTTGACTGTTGCTATGCTGACGAATCTATGAAGCGATGGCTCTTGGACGAACGATCTAAGGAAAAAATAACTTAAAATAGGAGGAAGTAAGGAACAGAGGAGGACGTCAGGAGAGAAGGAATGAGGGCAGAAATAATTAAGCAACGGTGCAAAGGAAAAGCAAAGGAGGGAAAGAAGGGAAAATGGTAGGAAGGGAAAAGAGAGAAGGAGAAAGGAAGGGTAGAAGGAAAACAAGAGAGGAAGAACGACAAAAGAAAGAGAAAGAAGGGAATAAGGATAAAAGTTAAAAAGGAAGGAGAGACTGGAAAAGGGTAAAGAACTGTAAGAAGAGAATAAAAGAAGGAAAAGGAAAGAAACACGCTAAAAGAGGAGTGAAAACAGGGAAAACGAAGAGAAAGCGGGAGAAGATAAAAGGGAAAAAGAGTGAAAAGGAATGGAAGGATAGAAGATGGTATTATTTTTATGTCAGTGTCTATGTTGCTGTAGCTGTGGTTGGAGTTCGTGATGTGTTCTGCGTCGGTTGAATTGTTGTGTGGTTTGGTTATAGCTGTGTTATGTTACTTGTAACGTTTTTTACATTTCGTCGTTGATTTTATGAAACTCCTATGTGACAGTACAGGGCATAATGTGTCAGGACGAATAAAAAAGTACTAATTAAATATCAATAGGCCTACACTGATCCTCGATGTTGTCATATTAACTAATGTTTCTGCCGAATTTTCTAATATTCTTATGTAGGCCTATTGATATTCAATTATTTTTTTCTTCCTCCTGAAAAAAAAAATATGCTCTGCACTGTTATACAGGAGATTTCATAAAATCAACGACGATTTGCTGTACATAATCCAAGCCCGAGCGGAACAGCGCGGCTCTTATCGCTTGCGTAATGTAACGCGCTTGGATGACGTCACCATATTAACAGGAAATGTCACCAGATTCGACTGTCAAGGCATAAACTTTTCACGCTAGAAAGGAGAAAAAGAAGGGATAAAGGGGAATGATGAAGGAAAGAAGGTGAAAAAAGAAGGAAAGAAGTTGAAAGAAAAGGAAGAAGCTAAAAAGGAAGGAAATAAGTAATGTCACCAGATTCGACTGTCAAGGCATAAACTTTTCACGCTAGAAAGGAGAAAAAGAAGGGATAAAGGGGAATGATGAATGAAAGAAGGTGGAAAAAGAAGGAAAGAAGTTTAAAGAAAAGGAAGAAGCTAAAAAGGAAGGAAATAAGTAATGCCACCAGATTCGACTGTCAAGGCATAAACTTTTCACGCTAGAAAGGAGAAAAAAAAGGGATAAAGGGGAATGATGAAGGAAAGAAGGTGAAAAAAGAAGGAAAGAAGTTTAAAGAAAAGGAAGAAGCTAAAAAGGAAGGAAATAAGTAATGTCACCAGATTCGACTGTCAAGGCATAAACTTTTCACGCTAGAAAGGAGAAAAAGAAGGGATAAAGGGGAATGATGAATGAAAGAAGGTGGAAAAAGAAGGAAAGAAGTTTAAAGAAAAGGAAGAAGCTAAAAAGGAAGGAAATAAGTAATGCCACCAGATTCGACTGTCAAGGCATAAACTTTTCACGCTAGAAAGGAGAAAAAAAGGGATAAAGGGGAATGATGAAGGAAAGAAGGTGAAAAAGAAGGAAAGAAGTTGAAACAAAAAGGAAGAAGCTAAAAAGGAAGGAAATAAGTAATGCCACCAGATTCGACTGTCAAGGCATAAACTTTTCACGCTAGAAAGGAGAAAAAAAAGGGATAAAGGGGAATGATGAAGGAAAGAAGGTGAAAAAAGAAGGAAAGAAGTTGAAAGAAAAGGAAGAAGCTAAAAGGAAGGAAATAAGTAATGTCACCAGATTCGACTGTCAAGGCATAAACTTTTCACGCTAGAAAGGAGAAAAAAAGGGATAAAGGGAATGATGAATGAAAGAAAGAAGGAAAGGTTTAAAAAAAAAGAAGAAAGAAGTTGAAACAAAAAGGAAAACTTTTCACGAAAAGTTAAAAAGGAAGGAAATAAACAAAAAGTAATGCCACCAGATTCGACTGTCAAGGCATAAACTTTTCACGCTAGAAAGGAGAAAAAAAAGGGATAAAGGGGAATGATGAAGGAAAGAAGGTGAAAAAAGAAGGAAAGAAGTTGAAAGAAAAGGAAGAAGCTAAAAAGGAAGGAAATAAGTAATGTCACCAGATTCCTCGAATGTCAAGGGCATAAACTTTTCATGCTAGAAAGGAGAAAAAGAAGGGATAAAGGAGAATGATGAATGAAAAAAGGTGGAAAAAGAAGGAAAGAAGTTGAAAGGAAAGGAAGAAGCTAAAAAGGAAGGAAATAAGTAATGTCACCAGATTCCTCGAATGTCAAGGGCATAAACTTTTCATGCTAGAAAGGAGAAAAAGAAGGGATAAAGGAGAATGATGAATGAAAAAAGGTGGAAAAAGAAGGAAAGAAGTTGAAAGGAAAGGAAGAAGCTAAAAAGGAAGGAAATAAGTAATGTCACCAGATTCCTCGAATGTCAAGGGCATAAACTTTTCATGCTAGAAAGGAGAAAAAGAAGGGATAGAGGAGAATGATGAATGAAAGAAGGTGGAAAGAGAAGGAAAGAAGTTTAAAGGAAAGGAAGAAGCTAAAAAGGAAGGAAATAAGTAATGTCACCAGATTCCTCGAATGTCAAGGGCATAAACTTTTCATGCCAGAAAGGAGAAAAAGAAGGGATAAAGGAGAATGATGAATGAAAAAAGGTGAAAAAAGGAAAGAAGTTGAAAGAAAAGGAAGAAGCTAAAAAGGAAGGAAATAAGTAATGTCACCAGATTCCTCGAATGTCAAGGGCTAGAATGTCATGCTAGAAAGGAGAAAAAGAAGGGATAAAGGGGAATGATGAATGAAAGAAGGTGGAAAGAGAAGGAAAGAAGTTTAAAGGAAAGGAAGAAGCTAAAAAGGAAGGAAATAAGTAATGTCACCAGATTCCTCGAATGTCAAGGGCATAAACTTTTCATGCCAGAAAGGAGAAAAAGAAGGGATAGAGGAGAATGATGAATGAAAAAAGGTGGAAAAAGAAGGAAAGAAGTTGAAAGGAAAGGAAGAAGCTAAAAAGGAAGGAAATAAGTAATGTCACCAGATTCCTCGAATGTCAAGGGCATAAACTTTTCATGCTAGAAAGGAGAAAAAGAAGGGATAAAGGAGAATGATGAATGAAAGAAGGTGAAAAAAGAAGGAAATAAGTAAAAGGAAAAGGACGAAAAGTTGCAGAAATACCTTGGTCCATTCGGAAGTGTGCCAGCGGACGGGGCAGTCCAGTACGTTGCAGTATTGGCGATCGATGGGCGGCGGCTGCGGGCACATGTTGTTGGGCACGATGACGGTGTTGGTGCCGCCGCGCGTCACCTCGTGGATGCAGTTGACCTCGCGCGTCTGGAAGCCCAGGCCGCACGACTTGGTGCAGGGCTGGAAGTCAGAGTAGTTCCAGCGCGGCGGACACGGGTGGTCGTTGCAGGTGCGGATCAGGGCTTCGGGCCTCGCGTCCTGCGGACACAGGAACGGCGACACCGGCTTCTGGTCGCCGTCGCGCACGCACAGGATCAGCGACTCCTGCACGCCTGTCAGCAACAGCGGTTGCGGCGTCATTTGTACGCAGATATCACGTTCTAATTACACAAATACTGTATACTCATGGAATAATATTTCATGCATTCACGATGACGAAAAAGTGGTTTGATATTCCGTCTATCTGAATCCTGAAGTCCACACCTGTAGAGTAACGGTCAGCGCGTCTGGCCGCGAAACCATGTGGCTCGGGTTCGAATCCCGGTTGGGGCAAGTTACCCGGTTGAAGTTTTTTTCCGGGGTTTTCCCTCAACTCAATATGAGCAAATGCTGGGTAACTTTCGGTGCTGGACTCCGGACTCATTTCACCGGCATTTCACCTTCATTTCATTCAGACGCTAAATAACCTAGATGTTGATATAGCGTCGTAAAATAACCCAATGCATCACAGAAACCTGCAGAAAAATATATTCTATTATCCATGTGCTAAAAAGGATAAATGTTCATCTCCCCTCTTCCTTAAAAAAGTCCCTTGTGCAGACACTTGCATTTCCCTATTTCGACTATGCGGACATTTTACTGACTGACCTCTCCAGCGACAACAAAATGAAACTTCAACGTGCTCATAATTTGTGTGTACGTTCTGTAAGCAATGTTCGTAAATATGATCATATTACCCCATCCCTGGAAGCAATAGGTTGGCTTAAACTAGATAAGAAAAGAAATTTACATTCACTTCTCTTTCTCTTCGAAATCTTGAACTCTTCTATTCCTTCGTACCTGTCGTCTCGCTTCACTTACCTTTCTTCCCACCATAATCTGAACACACGCTCTCGTCATGAAACAATACTAACAATACCATCCCATCGCACCTCCTCATACTCATCTTCTTTCACAATAGCCCTGCCAAGACTCTGGAATTCGCTACCTGCTAGCATCAGGGACTGTCGAAATAAAATTGAATTCAAACGAAAACTTACTATGCACTTGGTCAGTAATTGATTACTTGTAAATAGTTTCTTTAATCTATCACAAAATATTTCAATATTCAGTAATTTCATCACTATACAATTTTGTTATTCTAGATTTAATTTGTAATTCAGTAAATATAAAATATTCTTTGTTTCTCTATGATAAATTATCTAGCTTTAATTATTCAGGTAATCTTTTCGTACTTTGATTTTATTGTAATTGTAAATTTAATACTAATTGTAATGTTATTTGTAATTGTAATTGTAAATTTAATACTAATTGTAATTTTATTGTTGATATTGTAGTTGGAATCTCCTGGTAGAGGGGCAGAGAAGGCCTGACGGCCTTATCTCTACCAGGTTAAATAAATAAATACTACTAATACTACTAAATAAAAAAAATCATGATGATTTAAACCAGCATAATAATAATAATAATAATAATAATAATAATAATAATAATAATAATAATAATTATTATTATTATTATTATTATTACTATTATTAATACCGGTTGTTCTTTATGGTTGTGAAACCTGGACTCTCACTTTGAGAGGTTAAGGGTGTTCGAGAATAAGATTCTAAGAAAAATATTTGAACTAAGAGGGATGAAGTGACAGGAGAATAGGGAAAGTTACACAACGCAGATCTGCACGCATTGTACAGTATACTTCACCTAACATAATTAGAAACATTAAATCCAAACGATCCTCTGATTGAGGTTCTGGCTGATATGTACAGCAGTGACAAAAAAAAAAACCGGACCGACCTTTGTAGCTCATTTCAGAGTCACAGATTCAAATTTTGCTAGTCACAAAACACATCCATATGTATAATTAATTGTAACAATGCAATTTACTGTATTTGTTCCATTCTTACAATCTTTTGTTTCCTTCAGTGCCTCAAACTTACAGACGAAAAAACTTTGTGGGTTTTATTTTCATCTGGCATCAATATTACATTTCTACCTCTATTCGGCAAAGATAACTGCGTATTTTTACATTAAATAGCAGTACATACCTCTGGCTTCACTATCCATATTGAAATTACCACAGTTTGACACAATACACAGCACAGGATTCTTTTGTATCAGCTACAAGGGTCGGTCCGATTTTTTTTGCCACTACTGTACATCTGTTATCAGGCAGTAGATCTCACTTGACAATACGTGTCAGAGGAAGAACAATTATTGTTTGTATACATCTGAAGTCTTATTAGTGGAATATATAGCTAATCGGCGATGTATAAAATGGAGGGGAAAAGGAACTGGCCACCCTACACCATTATATCCTGGCCTAGTTGTCTCATAAGTGGTGCCATATTGGTATCACTTGTGTAGTTGAGACCTGTCTTCTGACAGTTGACTAAACAACAACAACGACAACAACAACAGCAGCAGCAGCAGCAACAACAACAACAACAACAACAAATCCAGACGTTTGAGATGGGCAGGGCATGTAGCACGTATGTGTGAATCCAGAAATGCATAATAGAGTGTTAGTTGGAAGACCGGAGGGAAAAAAGGTATTTGGGAAGGCCGAGACATAGATGGGAGGATAATACTGAAATGGATTTGAGGGTGGTGAGATATGATGGTAGGGACTGGATTAATCTTGCGAAGAGATTTGAGATTTAACGCAGGCATATAGGTGCACAATCTAGTGATTAGAATTTACGCACCGCCATCTCTCCTAGTCCCGAGGTAGAAATTTTACATGAAAATTTCTGACCCCTCCGGGAATCGAACCCGGGCCGGCTATTCTGGAGGCAGACACGCTACCACAGAGCTAACTCGCCGGACGTGAACCTAAATATTGCTCTTTGTCCTGTAACATAGGCTCTTAATATTTACGGTCGAAAGTAATAAAGTATTAAACTATGCATTTATGTAAGCCTATGCATGTACAAGAGGGTCCACACCTGTGGAGCAACGGTCAGCGCGTCTGGCCGCGAAACCAGGTGGCCCGGGTTCGAATTCCGGTCGGGGCAAGTTATCTGGTTGAGGTTTTTTCCGGGGTTTTCCCTCAACCCAATAGGAGCAAATGCTGGGTAACTTTCGGTGCTGGACCCCGGACTCATTTCACCGGCATTATCACCTTCATATCATTCAGATGCTAAATAACCTAGATGTTGATACAGCGTCGTAAAATAGCCCAAGAAAATAAAAAAATGTACAAGAGGTAATCAATACATTTTCGAACTGCACTTGTATTTATTGTACCGTTAAACATACATGCGGGTGTCACTGAAGATCATTGCTTCCATGCCTGTTGAGTCAGTTTATCAAACAGTGTGAGATTGTCTTCAAGAACTGAGCTTCTGCACGTGATTTCGTGCAAACCATGTCTAGGATCTATGGAGTCTCTCCATTTACGCCTTATGGATAATCTTCTTCTTTGCCTTTCAAGTGATGCATTTAGTATAGATTCCAGACGTTTCCCTTGTTCTAGATAACTTCTCCGTTTCCTATGTACTATATGTTGCCTATTCTGCTTAGTCTGAGGCATAGATAAATTGAAAATCAATGATAAAGTGTGCGTTCTCGAATACTGTGGAAAGAATTGTGACAAACCAGAGTTTCGGACCGAAATCTAGCAAAGCCAGGTGAATCAAGGCGCATTGAAACGGAGGTTCAATGGACGCGAAAATATGCGTACGTCAAGGCAGCACGCTAGGAAGAATGGAAAAATGCATACGACACAAAACTTCAATATCAATGAAACGAGAGATGGACAATGACGATACCTGACGTCTACTTCGAGTACGAAACAGCTGACCAGAATAAACCAAGGAGGAAAACATAACGTGAGGCAGATATAAAACACTGCGGACGAAGGATTAGGGAAACAACTGGTAGTGTCTGAGGTCAGGAGCATAGACAAGACTAATGGAGGAAATGCAAGAGAAGACGTGAGAAGAACGAGTGTAGGAAGGAAGCGACTACCAGATATTAGTGATTGTGAGGACTGAATAGATAGGGCGTTGGAGAGGTATAGCGAAGAAGAAGAGTGCTAAAAAGTGAGTGCAGAAAAGTTAGGGGTGACAAAAGTGTAAGAAAAGGAACAGAGAAGAAAGTGTTAGTGTAAGAAGACAGGGTAAGAGTGTAATAAGATAAACTATCAAACAATGAATACAATGATATCTGAACAAATGTGAAGTGGAATGAGAGAGAAATTGGAAGTGTAATTTAAGTGAATTAGATATTTGATGTTTTTCAATGTTTTAGATTGGGAGTAGTAGCAGGGGTACTATAACTGTAGGAGTATTATCGAAATAAATATATGGATAGGGGTAATAAAATAGGAAATTTAGGAATGGAAGGGAAACAGTCTAGGTAGGAGGGAGAGAATAGAAGAGGATAGAGGGGGAAGGACATAAAGCAATTCAGTCATTAGAACATTAGAAAGCAATCAAGAAATTCTCGGCAAAGAATACCTTAATAGAAAAGAGTTATATGTATTAAAGGGATGGTGGATCGAAAAACAGAAATGTGAAGGTCCACCATAACTGTGAATTGAAAGTTGAATGACAAATAAATATCAATATCAATATCAATATCAATATCAATATGTTGCCTACATTTAGGGCAGTTCGGAAACTTATTGATTGCTCCTTGTATGTAGAGGGTGTATGAATGGATGCATTTGTATCTGCATAGCTGTTTCGGGAAATTACTTCTTTTGGTTACGTTTCCTTACATTGAGACAAATAAACGATCTGTAAAGAAGGCAGTGTTTACCTCCCAGGCAAGACGCGCTGCAATGTGTGAATCCCTGCTGCTTCCACGAGTACGTCTTGCCAGCCGGCGCCGCCACCCTGATGTCATGCTGACGGTACGTCCCGGACTGGGAGTCCTTGTAGTAGCCACCCTCCGGCTCCATTCTGAAATGTCAGTATAAATGATATTATGAGTTAGTCTACTCATTGAGACTGTACTAAGACTTTTACTACATAATAATAATAATAATAATAGGCCTAATAATAATAATAATAATAATAATAATAATAATAATAATAATAATAATAATAATAATAATAATAATAATAATAATAATAATATTATTATATAGAAAAATATTTTGTTATACAGAGTGATTCACGAGGAAAGGTAAAAAATTTTTGATACGATATCTTAGGCCATTTTGAGTGAAAAAGTTCATATGAACGTTTTCGAACGATGGTGGAGCTAGATAGATTTCTTTAGTAAAACGTCTCGCCCCAATGTGAATCAGACGTTACCATATGCTGCTGACGTGAGAACGTGAAACAAGGTCACCGATCGCAATGAATGACGTAACATTTGAATCTGCATTGTGAGCGATGTAGATAAGAGAAAGAAACCGGGTGGTGGGGCATTACAAATGTCCAATCGCCTGCCCTTGTCTGATGTAATGACACAGAACCCGCAGATAACACAAATAGCCTACACTATCATCAATTCACAGCAGTCCAGTCAGCTACCTGCAGTGCAGTAGTTATACAGGTACAGTTATCGGAAGTGTTAAGTTGTGTTTTTCAAGATGCCTTGTAAATTTTCGACTACAGAATACGCTGATATTGTGTATGTTAATGGTTTGTGCGATGGAAGCTCCTTGCGTGCCGTCGCTGAATATGAACACCGCTTTCCGAACAGAAGGGTACCATATCGAAGAGTATTTACTGTCTATGGGGTTGGATGAAAGACTTGATATAGCAAAGGAAGGGGGAAATGAGAGAGGCGCTGATCGACTATTGGATGCGGCATAAAGAACAGCCATGTGCAACTCCCCCGAACGATGAGCGCGAGATAGGTGAGGTATACCCATTTTAGTGAATTGCTGTATTCTTATTTTTCAAAATTTGCGCCCTATTTCTTAAAAAAAAAAATAATCTCGAATTTAAATTGTAGCGACAATGATGACTGTACAGATATAAGGAATTAAAATTTGGAGCGAGTCTTGAAGGGAGTCCACCTGTATGTAGGCAACAATTTCGCACGATTGTTCACAAGTAGCATATATACAGGGGCTCTTGTTCACTGCACATTCACAATGTGTTGTAAGCGAAACTTCTACAATAAGGGAGCTCCAAATTTTATTTCTGTATCTGTACATACAAACAATGAAAATTATGCATCAATTAGAAAAAAAAACTTCAAATTATACCATCCACTATCCTTAAAATTCATCAATGAAGTGTAATTTGCTGCCATAAGGACTAACCTACGAATAAGGGAAGGGTTTCGGCTCGAACAGGAATTTTTGGTTAAAAATTTGTACAGAGACTTACCTCACAATGGTGATGAAGACCGTAAAAGCATTAATTTGTGTAACTCTCCGTTTGGTTGGTATTGGTCAATACATTTCTTTAAAAATGTACATGAAAAAATGCATGATACACCATGGAGTAGAGCAATAAGCACAGCACGCAAAAGCAATACCTAAACAATCTTCTGAACCACACTCCAGTGCTGAAAAATCAAATGCCACCTGAATTACATTTTTGAAGTCCGATACTTGTTCAAGATTCACATAGCCAGCTGACTGCCAGGAATACTGAAGCATAGGGCGGTATACTGGAGCAGACAACTGGTTATGAATAAGAGAGTGCATTTTCATTATAAACACTCGATTTCCCAAGTTAAGTTCTGGATTCTCAGCAAGAGTCCTTATGCAATCTGTTATCCTACGAGCATAATATTGTCTAAGGAAATAGATATCCAGAGGCTGGATATATTTAGTTTTTTTTAGGTGGAATGATCATACATTCCATGTCCTAGCCTTGGAATGATCCATTTATTAAGGTCGTGTCCTTGTGCGCATTCAGTGACTCATACAACAGTGTACATTTTTGATTAGCTGCAATATTTTCGGACAGAACGTTGGAGAAAAATGTTTTTAAATGGGCTTTAGCCATTTTACCAGTCGCACTAGCTTCTAGGCTAGGTTAGGCTTACGGGTAAGGTGTCCCATCCCCTTAACTTGTGCAGTGCTCTCCCCACCCCTCAACTTGTACAATGCTCTAACAGACAAACCACACATTACACAAACGAATGCTTTTTGAGCTTTACAGAGATATAAAGATGGGCCTGTATACAAATTTTGGATACGAAGTTCCTGTTCGAGCCGAAACCCTTCCCTTGTAAGATTCAATTAAATAGAAACAATAACGAAAGCTCAAGAATTAATCTCCTCAAAAACACAGCTGAACAACGTAAAAACGCGAAATGATTAATACTGAGATAATGACAACTTTCATTGTAATAACATTCTCACTCATTTACTTATTCGTGTTATTCATGTCATAGTTAATCACAAGATTACCTCTTCTATATCCCGTCTCGACTCACACCTGCAATCTCATTGGTTCCGAGCAGTAGGCCTATATCTGGAGGATAAGCTATGTCCAAGCATAGACAAAAACTGACTGAATCAAATATCAAATAGGAATTGAAAGACAGTATTAGTGTTTGCGCTGAATTTATCGTTTCACTATTGCATATAATACATCATTATACTGCGCTCACGAAAACGCCTCTTCAGTTTCAAATCATTATTGAATATTAATCATTAATTGTGTGACAATATCTCTGCATGATTCCATGATATGCCACTGTGCCTCCGATTGAATTAGCGGGCTACAACCAATGTACGTGGTCGAGGTGGCAGAGAGCCAAACAACCGCAAGAGTAGGGTTTGAGTTGTGTATGTGTGTAGAAATTCATTTCAGTCACTCACCCACTCATATACCCACAAACTCTCAGTCTATAACAACCACCTTTTCTTTCACTCTTACTATCAGTCACTTTCTCCCATTATAATTAATCAATTTATTCTTAATATTTCAGTATCACTAATTCACTTCCTTTTAATCTCTCTTCTACTCTCGCCCATTCACTTACTTTCATTCTTTCACAAAACTTATCTTAATTTACATCCATTCTTTTACTCTCATTGTTGCTCAATAACCTACTGTCATTTACACTCATTCACCTACTCTCATTTACATTCATTCACTTACTCCAATTCACCATCATTTATTCCTATTTATTCACTTATTGTCATTAACAATCATTCATCCCTACCCATTCACTTACTCTCATTTAGACTCCTTTATTCATACCTTCTCACTCTCATTTTCACCAGTCATTCCTACTGATTCTCTTTTTCTTATTTATAGTCACTGACTTACTTTCATTTACACTCATTCATTTATTCTCACTTACTTTCATTCTTAATAATCATTCACTCAATCTTATTCATTCATTTACTTTAATAATTTGTACTTTTTCACTCACTCTAATTTCTATTCATTAACTTATTATTGTTAATTCAATCAACCCTATTTAATCACTTACTTTCATCATTTGCAGTTATTCATTGACTAATTTTTAGTCATTCATTTACTCTAATTCTTGGTTATTTACTTACTCTCATCTACATTCATTCACTTACCCTTACTTTTACTTATTTACATACTTTCTTTTAAACTTATTAATTTACTCTCATTTACTTACTCTGATTCTTGCTTAATCATTCAATCTTAATCATTAACTTACCGGTACTCAAAACTTATATTCATTACTAACTCTCATTTACACACATTCATTTACTCCCATTTTTGTTTATTGTTTGTACTTTGTTTATTTAGTTGGTTATTTAACGACGCTGTATCAACTACTAGGTTATTTAGCGTCGATGAGATTGGTGATAGCGAGCTGGTATTTGGCGAAATGAGGCCGAGGATTCGCCATAGATTACCTGGCATTCACCTTACGGTTGGGGAAAACCTCGAAAAAACCCAACCAGGTAATCAGCCCAAGCGGGGATCAAACCCGCGCCCGAGCGCAACTCCAGACCGGTAGACAAGCGCCTTAGCCGACTGAGCCACGCCGGTGGCCTATTTTTGTTTACTTTCTCAATCTCACCCATTAACTTACTATTTTTTCACTCATTCACTAACCCCCATTTACACTCATTAATTTACTCTCATTCTTGCTTACCCACTCAATCTTACTCATTAATTTACTGTCATTTACACTCATTCAGTAACTGTCTTTCATTTATTCTCATTATCGCTCATTCACTTACTTTCACAATTTCTATTTATTAACACTAATTACTTTCTCGTTTACTCTAATTATTATTCATTCACTCACATGAGTTACCATTATTCAAAATGTCAAGGCACAAAGCTTTTACATGGGTGTAGCGTAGGACTATTGGGAATAGAAATCAGCGAGACGATAACTTGAGTCATACAATCATCAGTTGTTTCTGTAACTTTTGTGTTAAGTAAAATGCAGATAAACAAGCAAATAATTAATATCTCTGCAAAATTCGAATGGAAATCATCTGGGTAGATGACATTTTGTAGAAACAGACAATAACGCTCTTTATGATTTGAAGAGCCATCTAAACTTCTCTAAGATCACCAAGAAAAAATTTCCCACTCATTTTTTAGAAACGTAAAAGAGAAATTTAATACTTTAAGGTTGAGAAAATGTGACCAGTTGGAGATAGCTGCACTAAAGAAATAAATTAGTCACATATGAATGAGAACGAACTCAACTGACCATCGGATATCTGTAGAATGGACGAGTCGCTTCCTCCCCAAGTCTGAGTAAGCCTGATAGATGGGTTCTAATTCAACAAGTGGTTTCTATCGGCAGAATGTTTGTTACTTACTGGGTTGGTATTCATGTCGATAACTTTGAATCTGATTGCTGAAAGCTTTACGATTCCCTATAGTCAAGATTGGAAGGTTACCATGTGCAGGCACTGCCATCAAGTATTTATGTGAGTCTTTTTTACATATGACTAGACTTGTTACAAGGATCGGGTCGGTTATAATATAAATTGAGTGTTCAGAGAGAAGTAAAGCGAGTGAGCGAGAGAGAGAGGGGGGTAGGGAGAGGACAATAATATATCGTATATTATGTATGTCCTCTAGAAAATACGTAGTATAGGAGAATATCGAATATAACTGGTTACTTAAGCAAGAGAGGAGAGGAGAGGAGAGGAGAGGAGAGGAGAGGAGAGGAGAGGAGAGGAGAGGAGAGGAGAGGAGAGGTAGAGAGAGAACAATAATATATTGTACAATAGAATATCGAATCTAAATGGTCACTTAAGCAAGAAAAGAAAGGAGAAAAGAAAAGAGACGAGAGGAGAGGAGAGGAGAGGAGAGGAGAGGAGAGGAGAGGAGAGGAGAGGAGAGGAGATGTATAACTTCATTTTAACAATGACGTTTCTGCACAAGAATAAAGTTGTATGTTATTTTATACATTATGATATTTGATTAATAAATAATTTTATTGTAAGAGAAGAGAAGAGAAGAGGAGAGGAGAGGAGAGGAGAGGAGAGGAGAGGAGAGGAGAGGAGAGGAGAGGAGGGAGGGAGGGGAGAGGAGAGGAGGGGAGGGGGTGGGAGAGGAGAGGAGATGAGGGAAGGGGAGGTGAGAGGAGAGGAGAGGAGAGGAGAGGGAGAGGAGAGGAGAGGAGAGGAGAGGAGAGGAGAGGAGAGAAGATTTAACTGCCTTTCAGCAACGATATTTGCACATAAGAATAAATTTGTACCTGATATTCATACATTATAGGTAATATCGGATTAAAAAATTACAATTTTATTATTCGACGCTATGATTAGTGGTCAACCTACGTCTCCCAACCAGATAGTGCGAGGTTCATTTTCGCGTGATTTCATCCCGTTAAGACATCCAGAACATTGGTTGATCTCGTACTATAATAATAATAATAATAATAATAATAATAATAATAATAATAATAATAATAATAATAATAATAATCCGTGGCGCTAAAGCCCTTGAAGGGCCTAGACCGACCAGCCGGCTGCTGGCCTCACACCCACATGCCGAAGCAGAGGTGGACGATCATCCAACTAGAATGGCGGTATCGTGTGGTTAGCACGATGATCCCCCAGCCGTTATAGCTGGCATTCGCAACCGGATTTCACTCCCCAAGTGCATCACGATGCTGGGTGGGCACCGGTCCCATACACTGGCCGAAATTGCATGAGAAAATGTCTTCTCCCACGAGGACTCGAACCAGCGCGCATTCCGTAACGCGAGTCCTAGGATACCTTAGACCGCGACGCCACGGTGCGGGACATCTCGTACTATTGATTTGTCTTCTATTAAATCTTTTCAAACCTTCCCTTCACTCGCAGATTGAATAATGTGAAAGCATTTCTCTCTAAATTCTGGAGTTTAATGCCACAGTATGTGAGCGAGGAATTTGCAATTAGTTCAATGGTTGTACACCTCTTTCACCATAAAGTCCGCTTTTTTATTTAGAAACAATTCGCAATGAAATCTTATCAAATTAATAATTATGCTCTTGCTTCTGTTCTGAAGAATTTTTATTTGTTGTTGTACCTGCTTCGCCAGTATTTTATTAGGCTCATGCATTTCAGTTATTCCATAAATTGCAGCTCTGGAGTTGCAAAAGGTAACAGCTTCTCGGAAACTGTTTAATTGTTTAAGTGAAATTCTTACAATTTTTTCTTTAAAATTGATATGATAGATCTGGCCCTAATGTTCGGCTGAAACCGAGGAGATTACTAAGAAGTCTTGAGTCTACATTTCCTTCCGACTTCAGGAGAGATCCATCGGAATATAACTGTATGAATCCATTCTACCAAATGAATAGCTTCTACAGCTATTGTTGTCACGGAAATCTCATTGCTGTCTTGCTTCCTACTTCACATTAATTACACTGGTCAACAGTTATTTTGTTAAATGTAAAATTTCTGCTGTTTCTTACGGAATTTCATCTGCTGATTCCAAAAAATGAAGTCAGAATTTTTCTACCACCCACTTTTTTTTTATTTTAGAAAAATTGAGTTATTTTTTATTGCTATCTACAGTCCTTAACATGCTAATGGAAAGAAAACATTTCAAATATTTCATTTTATTGCGTTAACAATTATTGACCTATAACTTTAGATCACTCTTGCCTGTGAAGTCAGAATTCATAGAACTAAATTTTATTCTCATTAGGCTGTGAGAGTTTGCATTAATTCTCAGTACTTACATTCATGAAACAAGTTTCATAACCTGTTTTTTTTGTCTTAATTTTAAGTGTGGTAAAAGTATCTTATAAAGTGAAACATACCTCGAAATACTGTATTGCGTAAATCACGTAAACAATTTTTGTTACATTTGTGGTTAGTTAATTCTGAAAACGCATAGGCGAATTTTTACTACACTAGTTAAAAGAGCTTACGAGTGTTATTTTATTGCAAAATAGATTATGGCAGGAACTGGGACCCTGAATTCTGTTGTGCTCCATGTAATTCTATTAACTGGTTGGCTAAAAGGATCCCGTCATATGCCTTTTCCAATTTCAATGACATGCCGGGAACCTAAGGATCATTCAACAGACTGTAACTTTCTAGGAATCACAGATCAGAAGATTACAGAGAACTTGTCAGCGAGCTGATTCAGAACTATAATGTGATGAAGTGTAATAAGTCTCTCAAAATAACTTCTTGGATTCTCGTCTATTTTTTCTTTCCTCAAAACCTTCGGGTAGCCAGCGAGGAACGTGGGGAGCGTTTTCATCAGGATTTTTCTGAAATGGAAAGGCGCTACCAAGAAAAATGGAGCCCAAATATTCTGACAGACTACTGCTGTACACTCAAAAGAGATGTTTCCCAGTCAAGTATAGCCTAAAATCTATTTCACAAATATTTTAGGTAAATAAATATGATTTTAGATAAATGTTACAAGGTATCAATACTAGAAAAATTTGAATTACTTTTCAAATAATTACTCAAAAGCCCGGCGTGATAGAAAATTTTTGAAAACATATTTAAAATCAGCACGAAAAATGCTATAAGAATCACCTATTCGTTATCTTTTAACAAAAATGTGTTTACTTTTGTTAACCAGTGTTATTTTTTGTAATCTGTGAAAGGAAGCTCTTCCGGTGACAAATGAAATGCAATACTGTCCAAATTACCTCTCGGTAAATTACGTATATCTCTTATTTTCTGAAATTTCTGAACAAAACCCACCAGCATTTTAAAGTTTGTCACTATTGCTTACCTGTGGGGCGAACAGGGCTCCAGGATGCATCGCTCCACCTCCGGTGGCTTCGGACCTTGGCACTGGCTGTCTGGAAGTCTGGCGATGGTGCGAGAGAACTCCAGGAAGATCTTGCACTGGACTTCCCGCTTCCGGTAGCCTTGGCCACACGTCACGGTGCAGGGACTCCAGTCCTCGGCGATGAAGCTACACGTCGGAAAGAACAACAGTTCAATGAATTGCGTCACAACGTCATTGGACACAGAGGAGACCATCGAGTTTCAATGTTATGGAATGCAACGACCATTCAAGTATGCAATCACTATGAAGTTCATTTCATTTTAGTTTAATCCTAATGTAAACACGAAGGAACTACGATGTGAGTTCAATGGCAGCCGCATTACGGAGTTGATCTACTGCGAAAAATAGCATGCTGCAGTAGCTTCTCGTTGCTACTGCTTATGTGTGACTGTTTATTATTCTGGCAGGGGAAACGGAACTATCCTTGTTAGAACCTGCTCAACACCGTCTTTGTACATCACAAATTTCAGTTACACTCGCCGGGTTTTGAAATGTAGTTCAACCCCTGCCCTTTCGCTGAAGGTCCTTGACTTTAGTTTGACTTTTCGAAGGTGGGACTATTTCTTTATAACTTAAGTTTACATTGCTCTATAAATGCGATGACTATCGAAGTCCGACAGATGGCCTGGTGACATTCGTAAATATGATGCCATCCTGCCTCAAGCCTTGACAGGTTAAATCTTCAGATGAGTATCTGATAACCAGGTAGCGCTTTTCGTTCCCAAACAAGTTAGGAAAGTTATCGGTTAGTATATCCTGAAGTTTTAGGGTTAAACTCTGACCCTAAATGCTTACGTCAGGGCGCTACGGAAGGTGTAACCTAATTCGGTTCATAATAATAATAATAATAATAATAATAATAATAATAATAATAATAATAATAATAATAATGGAGCATGACAACTGTAAGTGGGATTACTACTAAATGAAAATGATCTGTCCATCTACTTTTCAACCATATAAACGCACTAACACTGCGAAACTAGCTATCAACAAAATATTAGTGCTACATATGACAGAAAATATAATTAGATCGATAATAATACTGAACTAGTACCTATATACAACATAATATATTATAAAATATAATAGTAAACATGATACACATTAACTAAAGGAAGTAATAATAGTACATTATGCAACGAGCCTATAATGGTAGTAATTAAGACGCGAGTATGTTTATGAAACGAGCGCAAGCGAGTTTCATAATTTTCATACGAGCGTCTTAATTACCATTATAGGCAAGTTTCATACGACTTTCTATGCTCGACCATATTTTTAACTTGAAATTATTCATACGTATTCATATTATTCTTATCTGACTGAGGAGCGAAACTGACCTTGTGCAATACCTCGTAAATTTTGAGAAGTGCGCAGACGCGAAAATATTGATTTTTTTTCAGAGAAACAGATGTCGACTTTGACCTTGATAAAATCTAGAGAGTAAAATAAAGATTAATCTTGATATAACCTTGAAATTGAATTAGACATTGAAAAACGAGATGACGAATTGAATTTATTTGAATATTATTTACAATTAACGCTACTTATTATAGTAACAAAACTGACTTTATTTCAAATATAGGTGATTTATTGTGCAATTGGTGAAATGAATTTGCGGGAATGTGTTTTGTGAAAGGCTGGAAGATGACGGTGAATTGATGTTAATCTGTGTGTTGCTTTTTCGACTGAGTTTAATATTGTATTTGAGATTTCAATTTTATTTTGGATCGATTCTTCAAGATAACCTTCTGCGACAGTATTGGATTTCCAGCCTCCGTGACGTTTTGCTAGTTGCCTTTCGATTGCATATCCGAGAATAATCGATACTGGCGCTTTCAGATTGCTACAATGGTATTTTCTGATTGGTGGAACACCTGAACTTTAATGAATAGGTGTACTTTAATGAGGTCCATTAAAGGGCTGCTACCAGGTGTATAATTACTACATTTTGGCATGGTCGAGCATAAAGAAATATTGCTGTCAGGAAGTGTATATTTTACAAAAGTTAAATTAAATTAAGCTCTAGCTACTTCGGAATGGGACAAACTTGTGTTCAGAGACGAGGCTACTTGCAATATTATTAAAAAAATACAGATCAAAATAAATTACATTATATAACATGGACTGATAAATTAAAACAATGTTAACACAAAAGTCTGAATGAAAATACAACTTACTTAGTATTAGAATCAGATCACAATATAGTCGTAACTGGTGTTTTACATAAACAACATTGACGATGAAGTACCTATATTGTACTATGATTCATAGTCTATGTCTCTGGGTACCTGCTCGCAATTCTACCCTGCTCATGCATTCACGTGATGTAATAGATGTACCAGAAGAAACTACTCGATCCGCTGAACGTTTGGGAACAGAAATGCGCTGCCTGCTGATAACTCACCGTCGAGGCCGGAATTTTAGTTGATAAAAGTTAATATTGTTCCTCGCTATAGTTTATAAATATAGAAGACATGTTCCCACTTCTTTGAGATGTCATTCTTGTCATTCATTATTTTCCTTTTGATACCGTTAAAGGTCTTTAATCCTTTTAACCACCACTTAAAATTAGTGCACGGTTTACAAGATCCATTGACCAGTCTTTGTGACTCTGTTGTCTGTTATTACATATCGGACTCTTGTGAACTAGGCTTAAAACCCTCCTCACGGGCACTACAACTATTCATCTACACTCAGTGTCATTCTTAACGTTTAGCACCTAAATTTCCGGGCTCTATGATAAACCAGACCCTCAATCCGGAGCGCCTGAAGACATTATATCATATATTAGGAAAGGTAACCCGTACTACCATCAATATTTCAACCCATCTATTACAGATTATGGATAAAATGAGAAGATGGAGAGTATTGATGGAGTGACAGAGGGAAACGGAAGTACTCCAGAAAACCTCTGCATCTTCTGTTTTTCTCAATACAAATCCATCGCTATCTGGCGGGGGATCGAATCCGGGCCTCCTGTATGAAAAACCAGCGCGCTAGTGTTCGAACCACACATAAAGCTGGCTAAAGATACACCTTACTAGAGTCTGTGCGATTTATTTTTTTATTGGGTTATTTTACGACGCTGTATCAACATCTAGGTTATTTAGCGTCTGAATGATATGAAGGTGATAATGCCGGTGAAATGAGTCCGGGGTCCAGCACCGAAAGTTACCCAGCATTTGCTCGTATTGGGTTGAGGGAAAACCCTGGAAAAAACCTCAACCAGGTAACTTGCCCCGACCGGAATTCGAACCCGGGCCACCTGGTTTCGCAGCCAGACGCGCTGACCGTTACTCCACAGATGTGGACTGTGTGATGTATGTTGTCTCACTGTGAAAAGAGAGAGAAAGGAGATATGTCTTACTTCGTCTGTATTGTTATGGCGATGGGGGAGTGGAGCGGTGCCGTCCATCCATCCAGTGGCGGAAGGGACCAGTTGATACATTCTGTAGCGCAAAATAAAATTACAAAATATCTCTCTTCGTACTGTGTAGTTCCGTCACTGAACTTGTCTTTCAAGAAACTGAGTTCCGGCAGCCTGTACAATAACAAGATTTTGAAAGGAATCCTGAAAATTTACAACCCTCCTATAATCTCCACCCTCATTTGAAGGGACTTGGTTTTATTGCTACTGAGACAAGATAAACCTCACCAGGTATAGGGCCTACCTATTATAGTATAGAAATTTGTCTCGGGCTTTGAAAACTTATTTTCTAATCTCGAGTTGACAGATCAGAAAACAATAACATAACCTCAAAAACAAAAAACTGTAACTACTTTCCCAGGACAGCTTTGGAGTTTATCTTCAGATCACAATAGTGTGGAATTTATTATTTTTTAGTTGCATGTTTAACGACGCTGTATAAACTAGTAGATTATTTAGCGTGGATGGGATTGGTGATAGCGAGATCGTATATTGCGAGATGAGGCCGAGGATTCGCCATAGATTACCTAAAATTCGCCTTACGATTGGGGAAAACTCGGAATAAACCCAACCAGGTAAACAACCCAAGCGGGAATCGAACCAGCGCCCGAGCGCAACTCCGGATTCGGCAGGCAAGCGCCTTAGTCGACTGAGCTACGCCAATGGCTGTAATTTATCATTAATATTTGAATATTTCTTGTTTATTAATGAAACAAAATTGTTTAATACACTGGTGATTTTTCTCAGCTTCTTTGCTAAGTTTTCAATTGTATAATTCCTTTGGTACTCCAGAATATAGCTCTATTCTCATGAAATTTCGACCAGTTTATGGAACCGGTGCTTATAAAGGATAATGATGAATTTGAGGAGTTTAGGTAGAGAAATCTGGTTTCGGAAACCAGCTGTAACGGCAGGAGGGGGGTTCACCCACATCATACCTCTATACTGGTTGGATGATCGTACACCTCTGCCGACGAATGTGGATTTGAGGCCAGCATTCGGCTGGTTGGCTTAGGCCCTTCATGGGCTGCCGCGTCACGAATTACTTCTGATATAGCGTACCGTTAGCCGATAAGTGAAATTTGTGTGAGGAAGAATCGGTATTTAGGCAGGTTATCAAGAGATAGTTCTACTCCAGTTATGCCTCCCAGAATTCCAATATTTTTCCATAATCACAATTATCCTCATTCCGGTATGTACTGTTGATTCACTCTCATGTTGCACCTAGGGTAACATTGAAAACAACAAAGTGATGTGCAGTTTTGCGCGTTACTTAGAGGAAGAGATGCTCGAGATAAAATGGTAATACTCAAGGCAGATACTCTGACATTCAAAGGTATCCGACCTACAATTTTATGATCGTGTAAGCGAACTTTCCAATCAGAGAGCCAGAGTCAGAACCAAAGATATAAAACATTGACAAACTTTGAAAGAGTTCCGTTAATTCTCAATAGGTGACACCATTATTGGGAGCCGCTAAAAAAGTGTCAGGGAAAATGATTATGTAAATTAAGTATAAATTAAGGTATTCTTCTAAGGGTACGTACACGTTGGAGCGACGATAAACGATAAAAGAAGCAGCGATGCTATATCAGGGAGATTTGAAGCGTGCATTGTCATTGAGGTGTGCATATTGGAGTACGGTAACTATAAAAGCGACGAAAAAGCAAAGTTCCATTTTCTTCGCTCTTGCCGTTCATATGATCTCTGATTAAGATAATATTAATCTGTATAATTACCGGTGGTTATCAATATATCCGAATATTAATCGATTTATTATTATTTCGGCTTATTAAATTAATTATTGTAGATATTGACAAATTGATCAGTTGTGTATTTATGTTATGTGATCACAAGAACCAATCACAACACAACGGATTTATACTATCTTTGGGATGAGAAACGGGTTTAATTTTGTACGTATTTAAGTTATATTAACCTTGAACTTAGCAGCAGATATTTCCTATATATCTTCTTTCATTAAGTGGATGCATAGAATATCTTCTACTGATAAATCAAAATGTTCGCTTTCCGCGTCCTCGTTGCTCCGATATGAACACTTGATTCTTTGATAATACCAAAGCGTCGCTAGATCGTTTCTCTTATCGTTTATCGTTGCTCCAACGTGTACGTACCCTAATAGACAATATCAGCGGTTTCCAGTCAAACTCAGTGTTGTTTTACAATCAGTAGAGTGGGACGAAACACTGAATTCTATAACACGGGTATATTTATCTACTATTGGCAACAGTGACTATTTTCTTGCCATCTATTCATAGAAGTAATAACTACAGAAGCCACACTTACACCAACAAATTATCGATCACTATCGATTAATATGGTCATATATCTTTGAACGTCAGTGTACATGCCTGAAGTTGATAAAGAAAATAACTTTCGAATATCTTCTTCTATGGAATAAATATATTATATCAGAAAATGTATTCAATGGAATTTTAGCTGTATTTTTTTGCTAGAAGTGTAATTATTTATGTAATTCACAATAAAGTAAGTAGGCAGTTGGATTTTGAATTCAAGTTAGTTACAAATGGGAATAAAAAAAGCCATAGTATACTTAAATAACATCGCGCTTATTAAATATTACGATAGTTGTAATTTGGCTTCACTTGATTTGCTTATGTTTGTTCCCACAATGCACTAGGATTCATTTACAGAGTCAGTCTTGTGCTAATATTCACTCCCGAGTGCTGAAGTTTACATCAGGATTAAACTAAATGCAATAACGTGCAGGTCTAATATGTATACAACATATAAATGGAGAGACTTTCTTGCGGCCTTTCATTTTTTCCTAAAATTTCCCCCCCCCCCCCCCCAGAACAAGATATGTGAAGAAGCGATTAAAAACTGCTGTCCTACTAACTTCTAACTTTTTCAATAAAAGTTACGTAGGTGAGCAATCGCGAGGAAGTCTGTCCATTTATGTCGCACATTGTGCCAACGTGATTTAAAATCCGTGACATTTCACGTGCTATTGCATTTCTTTTTCTTGTAGATGAGAAAAAATTAAATTACTAACAACAACATTTTTGCATTATGGTTTAAGTAAAGTAGTAATTTGTTCTGTACTGACAGTGTATTCTTATTTTACAAGTGACCTTGAACGAATGCTTCAAAATGAATCATTTGGAACTGAGTTTGAACATGTGGACAGTTATTTTGTTCGGAATATATATGATTTATTAACTTAGTATTTAAAATATATTTAAATATTTACTTATATTTCTATTAATTAAATATGTATCTATACATTAAGCAGTTCAATATTTAGAAATGTAAAATTAAAATAATTATTGGAGGTAATTTATTTAATTTAATATTTTGTTAAAGACTCTGATAACTTCAGAGTTTATTTGCAATAGTTTTTGTAACAGAAAGGTAAGTGTTGGGCTAAGAGGATAATATACAGCCTACACCATAAATAATGTCCTTAATTTCAGGGGGTTTTTCTTTGAGATATTCCAAACAGTATCTGGAATATCTGGAATAATTTTTTAGTATTTATTTAAAATTCAAATTTTAAATTTTCAAATTTCAAATGCAACGAAAGATGCTATAACTTGGTCAAGTACAAATTTATATAATAATACGGAACAGAACATATAATACAGAATAATACATCAGACTACAGAATATAATTACAACAATAGAAATATAAATAAAATAATAAAATCAATATAAAAAGAGGATACAATAATATGAACAAAATTTGAGGACCGAATGAGCAACGCTAGTGTTCGGTCGCAGTTCAGATAATATAAGTGGAATACAGAAAATAAAATAAAATAGAATAGAATATAAAATAGGAACTAAAATTAAAATTGCAGCTACAATGAAATTATATAATATAATATTAACATAGAGAATAATAATATCTTACATGAATTAAATAGGACAATTTAAGAAAAATATATACTCCGAAATTATAGAATACAAATATAATATAGGCTGATTAATTCATACACCTAGACTATAAATTTATTTAATCAAATTGAAGACATTAACACGTTTCTAATTTTCTTGTTATATGTTAGTGGGTTACATGTTAGAAGTTCTGGGTGTAATTTAGCTGAAGAACTATACAACCGAGGGCCAAAATTAATGCTATAATTTAGACCCACAGATGTGAAACATTTAGGTTCTAAAAAATAGAAAGCACTTCAAAGACAAACTTCTCATCAAATTTCAGCCGGTGAATGGGACCGATGCCCACCCAGCATCGTGATGAATTTGGGAACTGCGATAACTTAGCGAAATCCAATTTCGAAAATCAGTTATAACTGATGGGGGGAATCATCGTGCTATCCATACGATACCTCTGTTCTGGTTAGATGATCATTCACCTCTACTGAGACATGTGGGCGTGATGCCAGCAACCGGGTGTTCGGCCTTAACCCTTTATGGGCTGTTCGCGCCACGGATTGGATTTTGGACAATTTTTATATAACGCATATACCAATCTGGGAAATACATCGAGAAAAAACACTACACTGAACCTATCTTCGTCATTACACAGAGAGGACAAGAAGGGAGGAAGAACCGTATTTGTTGGTGACTTCATATTTCTTTATTTTAATTAGCTGACAGCAAATAATTGTAACTACCCCAATTAGATGTTTTTTTTCTGTCTTCGTCCACTTCGTCATCCTTATCTTCGTCGATGGTGTGTAGGATCAAATTTCGAAATATCGTTATTTTTTCATATACAGGGTGTTTCATGCAAGCGTAAACATTTTACGGATATAATGAAAATCTCCGGTCAGACTATTTCTAAGACTGCAGTAGGGCAATAGGCAGGAGGCACAAAAAGAGAAAATGCCTCGCTGAAATTAGAAGAGTTAATCCGCATTTACTAGCATTGTAGCCAAACAATACTAAGCTTTAGGATCTATGCCTGGGCTGACTCAGCAAGTCAGATTGATTTTCTTTTCCCTGAATTCACAGACCTTTATTCTCATTGAAGTCGCGTAACGTTCATATTCATAACCTTAATGCACGGTAGGTATCAAAATATGACTAAGATACCAAGTTAATAATTTTAGAACGCTTTACGTTTTATGCAGAGTACGGTGAAAACATAAATCTGTTCTCTCGATACACGAGCAGACTTGATGGCTTAGTTTTCATCTTCCACGATGACACTTATAGAGGATTATTTCTTTGATCAGCCATATCACCGGACTACAAAACTCCTGAATTTCTACAGGGTGTTTCCGGGCTGGTGTTACAAACTTTCAGGGATGATGAGGAAGAGCACATATATCAATTTGAGATAAGGAACCCTGGTCCGGAAATGACTGAGTCGAAAGTTATAAGCAAAAATAGTTGTGTGGAAATGGAATTGTAATTTCGCACCACGTGCCCTCCTTCCCTTAACCTTTGGAACAGCCGTGGAAAGATAGTATGGGTCGGATGTCTCCTACGTGGGTACTTGTCTCGATACAATCTGTGAGCTTGTCTACTGTTCCCAATGGCTCATCCGTATTCGAAAATCATGTCTGCATATTCCGCTCTCGTGTACTCCTCCATTTCACTAGGACTGACCGACTGGACACTGCAACTTGTACACATACACTTCTGTCTACAGACGTGCATATCAGGACCGACCATGTCCGTTACACATTACGCTATCTGCATTGCTTTAGTGTAGTTTCCTGTCCCCATTCCTCAGACAGCGCACTGAATGGAATACTGTAAGTAGACAACATAAACAACGTCAGATGAATACAGTATGTGTAAGATGTACAGATAAATACACATAAATAAGGTGTACAGAAGAATAAAATTATTTCATTTCCACACAACTATTTTTGCTTGTAACTTTCGACTCAGTCATTTCCGGACCAGACTTCCTTATCTCATATTGATACATGTGCCCTTCCCCATCATCCCTGAAAGTTTGTAACACTAGCCCGGAAACACCTTGTATTTCTGAAAAGATATGAAGTCACTAATAAATTTATGTCAGTGAAATTTCGGATTGCAGTGACAATTTAACAAAGCTTCAAAGCTATTCGAAGTAAGTTGAACGTACTGAGTGACTTTTTTCAAGAGCAATGAGTTGACTAGCATGTCTTTGTGTCCAAATTCGGGTACATGACTTAAAACCATATTATTAACACTACATTATTACTTTATAATGATTTTTTCGCTTTCTTTTCATTGTTATCTCCGAAACAAAGCTCTCTCGGAAAAGAAGGTGCGAAATTTTAGTCTTCTTTTGATCTCTAACTTACACCTCAATATTTTATTTTATTTACATTTGAAACACTCTGTTTTGTAAGAAAAGACAAGCAGTTCGAACGAAACGTCTCCACTGTTTTACTATGATAGTAATAATTTTTAAGCAATTACTAGAGTAAGGATTTAGATAACATAATTATGTTACCAAAAATACATTAAATAATGCACTGATAAATGACATATTATAAAATAAAGAAATGATCTAAAATGTTAGTTCTTTTAAAATTGGCGTGTTACAAAAGTGCTTCAAAATATTAGTTACGTATTTATAACTACAAAGCACATATTTAGATCGAAATACGCATTAATTTGAAGTTACGTTTTTAGTTTACATAAATATGTAATATTATATTTTACCAATTTCAGTAATAATAATAATAATAATAATAATATAATAATAATAATAATAATAATAATAATAATAATAATAATAATAATAATAATAATAATAATAATAATAATAATAATGAACATACAAAAATGTTATCCAAAATACAAAATAATAAAGTTATTTTTTACATTCGGAAATCAAGAAACTGATAACAAGAGTTCAAGAAGCAAAAAATGCTTTAGATAGAAGAAATTACCTAGCAGAATTACTGGGAATTTATTTGACTCAAATGTTGGCAAAACAGTTGCTGAAGAAATAATGATTTTGTCTTAGTAGGCTAGTATGCATTTCATTTTTACGTATGCAAGAACGTGCAGAATGGATTATGATTTGTTAAATGTTTATGTTTTGACGATTATAATAGTCTGTGAAACAACTTTTTAAAAATCTTTATAGAAGTTAGACATTTCAATAATCTTTATACATTATACATTATTTGTGAAAGATTTATAGATGTGTATGGTAAGAGCTAATTAAATTTAGATTAAATTATTTATGTGGTAATGTTTATAATTTATTGCATTCAAATAAATGTTGAAGCTTGAATTATTGAAACATTTTAAGAATAGTTTCTATAAATTGCGTAAGAGAATGGAGTTCAACAATGCTGCAGAAACTGAACACGTGCAATGATTATTAATATAAAAATGTGTTGCTGATATCCATTTAATTATCATTCATATTTATGAAATATTATTGGATATAATTATAATTATTTGTAAACTATAATGAAATTTACTAAAAATATTTTGACTAAGTTTCTGTAGTATTCGAAAGCTGAGTTTGAAATCCACATTATTTATTACTAACATTTGGTTAATAATTTATTTTCTTGAAGTTATAACTATATTACGCAAAATTTTCTAACTACAATGTTATTAAAATTATTGTAAATGAAGTGATAAATATTTTATAAATTTAATACACATGTAGAAAATTCATTTACACATAAATTAATAAATATGAAAACAAATAAGTATCTAAATGCTTAACGAAATTATGAGAAATGCCTGTTTTAGTGTACAAGTAATGTAACACTAGAAGAACAAACAGTTGCAAAACTATAAAGTAATGTTACAATATTATGTGAATGAGTGCTTTACAGCAATAAAGTTCTGTTTAGCACTTATATGGTTAATATTTCAAAGTTATTTGCAAATTAGTTTAGATTAACGAAATAAAAAGTTATCATTTAGCTGGATTACCTTTCTTATATTTATTTCATAACATGAATTGCAATGTTTCATTTCTTCAAGAATTCAATATTTAAAACCTTAGTCATTCTCTTTAGTTTAAAGAATAAACATATTAAACTTTTAGAAAAATTGATACACATAATGTAATGTAAAATATGCATTTATGTCAGTGTTTAGAAATCTGCTATTACATGCCTGAAGAGGTACTGTGACATGAAATGTAACTTCAAATTAAAGAACTAAAGAAAAACTGTGGTAGTTGCATTTCAGAATTCTATAAGCTGACATACGCAAGGCATAAATGCTAATTTCCAAGAATGGTTGAGCTTTTATCTGACTCGCAACTGTTTATTCTTTTCAACTATAAAGATATCTTAGGCCTACTTGCTATAAATAAAACTAAGGCATTTAGATACGTTAACAGAACAAAGGTTTATTTACAATGTATCATAAATCAGTACACTTCATGGTTTATTTTACAAAGGCGTTTGTTACATTACTATAAAATGTGAATGTATCTATGTGGAAACAGGAAATAGTATTGTTTACAGTGTACATTATTTCAGTTTATGAGTATTCTATAATGGCTGGCCTTCTAACTATAAAATAAAAGTATATTTATTCTGCTTATAATTTATTAACTGTATTTTTTACGTAATTCAATTCAGACTGACTGGAGGATAATACTGTTCGAAAAGCGGTCGGTATGCATGGGAATTTTCAACAGAATTGTGATATATGATTTGATTACTTAACTTTTAACTTAGTGGTAAAACTTTCTTGCTCAAAACGTAAAATTCTCTCTATTGTATGGACAACAGAATCGAACATAATAAACACTGCTTTCATTACTAGTTTTTCAACCACAATTTTAATACTGTAAACTCGAAAGTAGAAATATTTAATATAAATTTGAGCAAAAATTGCGGTGTTATATTTCCGTTGTACGATCTTGTTATGAAAACAATATAACTTAAAAATCATATTGTGTGATATATCCTATATAGATAAAATTTTCATCAATTTTATTAAACAGTGAAAGTTTAAGTCAAAATGTATATGAATTACCAAATTACTGCATATAATCTATACGTTAAATATAGGAAATGCGTATGCTCAAAACAATATATGGTGAGATACCAAGAATCAAAGATGCTACCATCCTTGAACCTAAAGCACTGACTACACTAAAAGTTACTAAATAAATGTTAATACTTAAAAAGTGACTTTGCTTCGTAAAACTACATTGCATTACATTCACTGCTAATGTTATGTATTATTTTATAAACCATATTATTCATTATATAAAATATAACACGAAATTCCTTCTGAATTAGTGAATTTAATTTCTTACACTACCTTGCCTATAAATAATTTCAAATTGTGTCAACCTAATAGTTACAAAATTATTATCGTGATATCTGCAACATGCGTGTATTTGAGGAAGTGTTGTCAGTATAGAAGTGAACCTAATAGCTCGACAATCACTAAATTTAAGCAGGTGATCAATTAATAAGAGGAAAATGTTGCAATTGCAATTTAGTACCTCACGATACATTGAACCGACATAACATATACGCATTATTAATGGAATATTATGTATTCAAAACAACTGACTACGCATTATTAATGGAATATTATTTATTCAAAACAACTGACTATGCATTATTAATGGAATATTATGTATTCAAAACAACTGACTATGCATTATTAATGGAATATTATGTATTCAAAACAACTGACTATGCATTATTAATGGAATATTATTTATTCAAAACAACTGACTATGCAGTATTAGTGGAATATTATTTATTCAAAACAACTGACTATGCATTATTAATGGAATATTATTTATTCAAAACAACTGACTATGCAGTATTAATGGAATATTATTTATTCAAAACAACTGACTATGCAGTATTAATGGAATATTATTTCTTCAAAACAACTGACTATGCAGTATTAGTGGAATATTATTTCTTGAAAACAACGGACTATGCAGTATTAATGGAATATTATTTCTTCAAAACAACTGACTATGCAGTATTAATGGAATATTATGTATTCAAAACAACTGACTATGCATTATTAATGGAATATTATTTATTCAAAACAACTGACTATGCAGTATTAGTGGAATATTATTTATTCAAAACAACTGACTATGCATTATTAATGGATTATTATGTATTCAAAACAACTGACTATGCAGTATTAATGGAATATTATTTATTCAAAACAACTGACTATGCAGTATTAATGGAATATTATTTCTTCAAAACAACTGACTATACAGTATTAGTGGAATATTATTTCTTCAAAACAACTGACTATGCAGTATTAATGGAATATTATTTCTTCAAAACAACTGACTATGCAGTATTAATGGAATATTATTACTTCAAAATAACTGACTATGCAGTATTAGTGGAATATTATTTCTTCAAAACAACTGACTATGCAGTATTAGTGGAATATTATTTATTCAAAACAACTGACTATGCAGTATTAATGGAATATTATTTATTCAAAACAACTGACTATGCAGTATTAGTGGAATATTATTTATTCAAAACAACTGACTATGCATTATTAATGGAATATTATTTATTCAAAACAACTGACTATGCATTATTAATGGAATATTATTTATTCAAAACAACTGACTATGCATTATTAATGGAATATTATTTATTCAAAACAACTGACTATGCAGTATTAATGGAATATTATTTCTTCAAAACAACTGACTATGCAGTATTAGTGGAATATTATTTATTCAAAACAACTGACATGCGGTATTAATGGAATATTATTTCTTCAAAACAACTGACTATGCAGTATTAATGGAATATTATTTCTTCAAAACAACTGACTATGCAGTATTAGTGGAATATTATTTATTCAAAACAACTGACTATGCAGTATTAGTGGAATATTATTTATTCAAAACAACTGACTATGCAGTATTAGTGGAATATTATTTATTCAAAACAACTGACTATGCAGTATTAATGGAATATTATTTCTTCAAAACAACTGACTATGCAGTATTAATGGAATATTATTTCTTCAAAACAACTGACTATGCAGTATTAGTGGAATATTATTTATTCAAAACAACTGACTATGCAGTATGAATGGAATATTATTTCTTCAAAACAACTGACTATGCAGTATTAGTGGAATATTATTTCTTCAAAACAACTGACTATGCAGTATTAATGGAATATTATTTCTTCAAAACAACTGACTATGCAGTATTAATGGAATATTATTTCTTCAAAACAACTGACTATGCAGTATTAGTGGAATATTATTTATTCAAAACAACTGACTATGCAGTAATAGTGGAATATTATTTATTCAAAACAACTGACTATGCAGTATTAATGGAATATTATTTCTTCAAAACAACTGACTATGCAGTATTAATGGAATATTATTTCTTCAAAACAACTGACTATGCAGTATTAATGGAATATTATTTATTCAAAACAACTGACTATGCAGTATTAGTGGAATATTATTTATTCAAAACAACTGACTATGCAGTATTAGTGGAATATTATTTATTCAAAACAACTGACTATGCAGTATTAATGGAATATTATTTCTTCAAAACAACTGACTATGCAGTATTAATGGAATATTATTTCTTCAAAACAACTGACTATGCAGTATTAATGGAATATTATTTCTTCAAAACAACTGACTATGCAGTATTAATGGAATATTATTTCTTCAAAACAACTGACTATGCAGTATTAATGGAATATTATTTCTTCAAAACAACTGACTATGCAGTATTAGTGGAATATTATTTATTCAAAACAACTGACTATGCAGTATTAGTGGAATATTATTTCTTCAAAACAACTGACTATGCAGTATTAATGGAATATTATTTCTTCAAAACAACTGACTATGCAGTATTAATGGAATATTATTACTTCAAAATTACTGACTATGCATTATTAATGGAATATTATTTATTCAAAACAACTGACTATGCATTATTAATGGAATATTATTTATTCAAAACAACTGACTATGCATTATTAAAACAACTTGGAATATTATTTATTCAAAACAACTGACTATGCATTATTAATGGAATATTATTATTTCTAAACAACTGACTATGCAGTATTAATGGAATATTATTTATTCAAGACAACAATGCAGTATTAATGGAATATTATTTATTCAAAACAACTGACTATGCAGTATTAATGGAATATTATTTATTCAAAACAACTGACTATGCATTATTATATTATTTATTCAAAACAACTGAATATTATTTATTCAAAACAACTGACTATGCAGTATTAATGGAATATTATTTATTCAAAACAACTGACTATGCAGTATTAGTGGAATATTATTTATTCAAAACAACTGACTATGCAGTATTAGTGGAATATTATTTATTCAAAACAACTGACTATGCAGTATTAGTGGAATATTATTTATTCAAAACAACTGACTATGCAGTATTAGTGGAATATTATTTATTCAAAACAACTGACTATGCAGTATTAATGGAATATTATTTATTCAAAAACAACTGACTATGCAGTATTAATGGAATATTATTTATTCAAAACAACTGACTATGCAGTATTAGTGGAATATTATTTCTTCAAAACAACTGACTATGCAGTATTAGTGGAATATTATTTCTTCAAAACAACTGACTATGCAGTATTAATGGAATATTATTTATTCAAAACAACTGACTATGCATTATTAATGGAATATTATTTATTCAAAACAACTGACTATGCAATATTAATGGAATATTATTTATTCAAAACAACTGACTATGCATTATTAATGGAATATTATTTCTTCAAAACAACTGACTATGCAGTATTAGTGGAATATTATTTCTTCAAAACAACTGACTATGCAGTATTAATGGAATATTATTTATTCAAAACAACTGACTATGCATTATTAATGGAATATTATTTATTCAAAACAACTGACTATGCAGTATTAATGGAATATTATTTCTTCAAAACAACTGACTATGCAGTATTAGTGGAATATTATTTCTTCAAAACAACTGACTATGCAGTATGAATGGAATATTATTTCTTCAAAACAACTGACTATGCAGTATTAATGGAATATTATTTCTTCAAAACAACTGACTATGCAGTATTAATGGAATATTATTTATTCAAAACAACTGACTATGCAGTATTAGTGGAATATTATTTAAAACAACTGACTTCAAAATGGAATATTATTTATTCAAAACAACTGACTATGCAGTATTAGTGGAATATTATTTATTCAAAACAACTGACTATGCAGTATTAATGGAATATTATTTCTTCAAAACAACTGACTATGCAGTATTATTAATGGAATATTATTTCTTCAAAACAACTGACTATGCAGTATTAATGGAATATTATTTCTTCAAAACAACTGACTATGCAGTATTAATGGAATATTATTTCTTCAAAACAACTGACTATGCAGTATTAATGGAATATTATTTCTTCAAAACAACTGACTATGCAGTATTAGTGGAATATTATTTATTCAAAACAACTGACTATGCAGTATTAGTGGAATATTATTTCTTCAAAACAACTGACTATGCAGTATTAATGGAATATTATTTCTTCAAAACAACTGACTATGCAGTATTAATGGAATATTATTACTTCAAAATTACTGACTATGCATTATTAATGGAATATTATTTATTCAAAACAACTGACTATGCATTATTAATGGAATATTATTTATTCAAAACAACTGACTATGCATTATTAATGGAATATTATTTATTCAAAACAACTGACTATGCATTATTAATGGAATATTATTATTTCTAAACAACTGACTATGCAGTATTAATGGAATATTATTTATTCAAGACAACTGACTATGCAGTATTAATGGAATATTATTTATTCAAAACAACTGACTATGCAGTATTAATGGAATATTATTTATTTAAAACAACTGACTATGCATTATTAATGGAATATTATGTATTCAAAACAACTGACTATGCAGTATTAGTGGAATATTATTTATTCAAAACAACTGACTATGCAGTATTAGTGGAATATTATTTCTTCAAAACAACTGACTATGCAGTATTAGTGGAATATTATTTATTCAAAACAACTGACTATGCAGTATTAGTGGAATATTATTTATTCAAAACAACTGACTATGCAGTATTAGTGGAATATTATTTATTCAAGACAACTGACTATGCAGTATTAATGGAATATTATTTATTTAAAACAACTGACTATGCATTATTAATGGAATATTTTTTATTCAAAACAACTGACTATGCAGTATTAATGGAATATTATTTATTCAAAACAACTGACTATGCAGTATTAGTGGAATATTATTTCTTCAAAACAACTGACTATGCAGTATTAGTGGAATATTATTTATTCAAAACAACTGACTATGCATTATTAATGGAATATTATGTATTCAAAACAACTGACTATGCAGTATTAATGGAATATTATTTATTCAAAACAACTGACTATGCAGTATTAGTGGAATATTATTTATTCAAAACAACTGACTATGCAGTATTAATGGAATGTTATTTATTCAAAACAACTGACTATGCAGTATTAGTGGAATATTATTTCTTCAAAACAACTGACTATGCAGTATTAATGGAATATTATTTATTCAAAACAACTGACTATGCAGTATTAATGGAATATTATTTATTCAAAACAACTGACTATGCAGTATTAATGGAATATTATTTCTTCAAAACAACTGACTATGCAGTATTAGTGGAATATTATTTCTTCAAAACAACTGACTATGCAGTATTAGTGGAATATTATTTCTTCAAAACAACTGACTATGCATTATTAATGGAATATTATGTTTTCAAAACAACTGACTATGCAATATTAATGGAATATTATTTATTCAAAACAACTGACTATGCATTATTAATGGAATATTATTTCTTCAAAACAACTGACTATGCAGTATTAGTGGAATATTATTTCTTCAAAACAACTGACTATGCAGTATTAATGGAATATTATTTATTCAAAACAACTGACTATGCAGTATTAATGGAATATTATTTATTCAAAACAACTGACTATGCAGTATTAATGGAATATTATTTCTTCAAAACAACTGACTATGCAGTATTAGTGGAATATTATTTCTTCAAAACAACTGACTATGCAGTATTAGTGGAATATTATTTCTTCAAAACAACTGACTATGCAGTATTAATGGAATATTATTTATTTAAAACAACTGACTATGCAGTATTAGTGGAATATTATTTATTTAAAATAATTTACTGCAATCTGATAACTAATGAATGAAAATCGACTTTTACGATTTAGATGTAATATTTGTTTCCTCAGATATAGCTTCTGGAATTTATGTTTCTACTGTGAAATCTACAACAATGGATTTTCTTACAAGTCTAAAGACGGCTGACGTGTGGAGCCAACCATTTATACCCACGTTGTGCTGAAAGTGCACAATATGGCAGTCTCTGACATATTGTACACGGCCTGCATAGCAAGAAGGGAAAGTTGCTCAGATCTCCACAAAGTTTCTTGAGGTTAGTGCTTTCAACACAACTATTCAAACACAAAGAGAGACGAAAAGATGTGCGAATGGATACATAATGATTCTATTGAATTTCAGTATTAAGCATTTCATTAGTCTTTCTCTTCAGCAGTAGTTATTATTTGGTTTTATAGAAAATAATTATTTTTTCCTTCAAACTGTTTTCTGTTAAGCGCCCTATCAGTTATGAACACATTCCTATGTACAAGAAAATATGGACTTGTCCACAAAAAAAGAGAATTATTAAGGTTGAACAATAATTATGGATATTATCGTAAGAAATGTTTCATCTGCAAAAAAATATTATTGTTTTTCGGGAATTGAACACGAAATGAGTGGTGTAACAGACTGTAATTTTATGAATTTAGGCTTAGAATCTCTAATTCTGACAGAAGTAATGCTGAATACTGGTGAATACCTACAATTAAATATTTTTCCTCTACTTAAATGACTTTACAGAATTTTCGATCGTAGGTAGATTCTAAAATATTTATAATAGACAAAGTTGTTATTCGTAGGTTTCTCTTAGTATGTTGTTTACTTTCACCAATTTCATTTCACCTTTGCTGTATTGCCGATAAAAATATATAATCTGGAGAGTCTTAGCTTAAAAGAATCATTAAATTATAGGGATGCTGATGATATTTAGTTTTTTTAATCATTACAAAATTTAGTTTTAAAACTTTTATTTGTATAAAACATAGAAAGAATAAATGCACTCTATAACAAACTAGCTTAAATATTTTGGACTTTAAGATATGGGATATTGCAGAATTTAACTAAGCTTCATATTTTCTTACGAACTATATTAGATGGAGCGCAAACAGTGAGATTCAAACTTTGAATATTTCGTAAAAGAATTCAGCATTATTTATCAAATGAGTTGCGAATGAGTTGTGATTGTCATCTCCTAAGGTTCATATTTTCTTAAACTATAAAATACTTTAAATATCTACATTAATAATATTTATCACATATTTCAAATTAAGTAATATAATTATGTCGTGGAATACTTATCAGAGAGTTTCAAAGGATTTTTATTTTTTAGAAGAGAAAGTTTACAAAATTGTGAAACAACAAATTTAAGTTTTTCCGAAACTTCATCTGAGTATATATTTTGCATAGATAACAGTTGAAATGTTAAAACGCTAAACTATTGTACAAACGTAATTTTAAACTGTTGCAATATAATTAAACAATAGAATGAAAGTTTAGAAATATGTCTGAGTGAAGTTGAAAAATTCTTTGTCATTGAAAGTAGGTGATAAATAAATTTAATAGTTTCATACGGTACAGGAGAATTTCGTAAAGGAGTAGAGCCTTAGTTGTTCTGTCCGTAGTGTGATTGTCTTTGACTTCAAACACTTCACTCTTTATACATTATCTACATACATTAGGCCTGTCAAATGCATTCTTAAAATTAAAAGATTTTATTTTGTGGCCAAGGTTTAGGATGTTTCAACCATGTTTTCTTGGCAAAATTTAACAAATTTAAATATTTTGAATTATTACATTCATGAAGTAGTTCCGAATCTATTTCCAAAACAAAATATACGAAACATCTGAGAAGTAAACTGCCTGAAGGTCTTTATAAATGATTTATATTTTTCATTACAGTATACTAAATTTAATTAAAGTTGTTTATTTATTTCATGGAGAGACATTGGGATTCAAACTGTGGCTATTTCGTAGAGGAATTACAGAATTGTGTGCGAATTGAGCTGTGCCCATTGTATGCATGAATTAATTATTTTAGTTTTTCAAGTAATTTTAATCATATTAATCATAATATGTCATAAAATATGACAGCCTTCTTTACTAGGCCTGCCGAACGCATTCTTAAAATTGATGTTATTTATGTAGTAGTGTAGAGTCTGGGTGTTTCAGTTTGTTTTATTGCTTAAATAGAAAGTTTTTAACGTTTCAGAACTACTATTTCCAGTAAGAAATGTCGAAACTCTCTAAACTATATATTCAACCATTAAAACACGAATAAAACACCCACAGACTACATCATAATCTAACGACAATCAAAACTTATTAATATCAATACTATTTCTGTTACCAAGAGTGTGCTGTAGTTTACCTTCAGGTGGATCTGAACTTCACAAATGATTTAACAATTTCTAAACTTGGTGTTATCTGTGGCTGGGTCTACGACTTTTAAACCTAGGAAAGACAATCCTGACACATGCTGAAGATAATGGAAACAGTGACGTGTGGCTGGCATAGCAAACACCTGGAAACGAGCATGGGGCAGATTCTCTCCTGCTAGTGGAGGAGGTGGTCATGGCATGCGACACTCCAGCATGCTCCATCCGCGGTACCATATGGCTCCAGTGAGGGTCCGTGGCGGTGGAAACTGATCCTGCAGCACTGACGTGTAGCAAGCCGCATGCTTCTCACCAAACAAGGTAAACAGAACTCTGTGCCCCAACCGACAACCGCCTCTGGACGCTGCACTGCACATCTTACGCTCTGCCCTTCCCCTCATTATATGGTTGTTAATTCACATGTACAGAGTAATTCTGGAGGGACAGTAAACATTTTAGTGGGTGGTAGTATGGACTACCAAAAAGTATTATATGATATTCTTATTGAATTTGGTATTCCCAAGAAACTAGTTCGATTAATTAAAATGTGTCTCAGTGAAACATACAGCAGAGTCCGTATAGGTCAGTTTCTATCTGATGCTTTTCCAATTCACTGCGGGCTAAAGCAGGGAGATGCACTATCACCTTTACTTTTTAACTTCGCTCTAGAATATGCCATTAGGAAAGTTCAGGATAACAGGCAGGGTTTGGAATTGAACGGGTTACATCAGCTTCTTGTCTATGCGGATGACGTGAATATGTTAGGAGAAAATACACAAACGATTAACGAAAACACGGAAATTTTACTTGATGCAAGTAGAGCGATCGGTTTGGAAGTAAATCCCGAAAAGACAAAGTGTATGATTATGTCTCGTGACCAGAATATTGTACGAAATGGAAATATAAAAATTGGAGATTTATCCTTCGAAGAGGTGGAAAAATTCAAATATCTTGGAGCAACAGTAACAAATATAAATGACACTCGCGAGGAAATTAAACGCAGAATAAATACTGTATGGGAAATGCGTGTTATTATTCGGTTGAGAAGCTCTTATCATCCAGTCTGCTGTCCAAAAATCTGAAAGTTAGAATTTATAAAACAGTTATATTACCGGTTCTTCTGTATGGTTGTGAAACTTGGACTCTCACTCTGAGAGAGGAACATAGGTTCAGGGTGTTTGAGAATAAGGTGCTAAGGAAAATATTTGGGGCTAAGCGGGATGAAGTTACAGGAGAATGGAGAAAGTTACACAACACAGAACTGCACGCATTGTATTCTTCACCTGACATAATTAGGAACATTAAATCCAGATGTTTGAGATGGGCAGGGCATGTAGCACGTATGGGGAACCCAGAAATGCATATAGAGTGTTAGTTGGGAGACCGGAGGGAAAAAGACCTTTAGGGAGGCCGAGACGTAGATGGGAGGATAATATTAAAATGGATTTGAGGGAGGTGGGGTATGATGATAGAGACTGGATTAATCTTGCACAGGATAGGGACCGCTGGCGGGCTTATGTGAGGGCGGCAATGAACCTTCGGGTTCCTTAAAAGCCATTTGTAAGTAAGTAAGTAAGTAAGGTAGTATGGACTATTCTTAGTAAACATGTGTCCAATTGAAGAGTTCAGAACCATAGTGGGCCAAGCGCCATTTACTAAACCCTTAGAAAACAAGGGTTAAAATGAAGTTATTACCATAATTCAATGGGACCACATAGCAAGTAATATAAAGTATTACTTACTTACTTACAAATGGCTTTTAAGGAACCCGAAGGTTCATTGCCGCCCTCACCTAAGCCCGCCAGCGGTCCCTATCCTGTGCAAGATTAATCCAGTCTCTATCATCATACCCCACCTCCCTCAAATCCATTTTAATATTATCCTCTCAATCTACGTCTCGGCCTCCCTAAAGGTCTTTTTCCCTCCGGTCTCCCAACTAACACTCTATATGCATTTCAGGATTCGCCCATACGTGCTACATGCCCTGCCCATCTCAAACGTCTGGATTTAATGTTCCTAATTATGTCAGGTGAAGAATACAATGCGTGCAGTTCTGCGTTGTGTAACTTTCTCCATTCTCCTGTAACTTCATCCCGCTTAGCCCCAAATATTTTCCTAAGCACCTTATTCTCAAACACCCTTAACCTATGTTCCTCTCTCTCAGAGTGAGAGTCCAAGTTTCACAACCATACAGAAGAACCGATAATATAACTGTTTTATAAATTCTAATTTTCAGATTTTTTGACAGCAGACTAGATGATAAAAGCTTCTCAACCGAATAATAACACGCATTTCCCATATTTATTCTGAGTTTAATTTCCTCCCGAGTGTCATTTATATTTGTTACTGTTGCTTAAAGTATATGCATTAAAACTAAATGATATGCCTATCTTCATTAAACTATGGCATTCACTAAACTTTAACCCTTGCTTTCTCCGTTTTTAATAAATGGCGCTTGGCCCACTATAGCTCTGAACCCTTCAATTTTGAACGGGTGTAGAGATGCAGCTATTTGAATGTTACGATAACATGCATTACAAATGGCATAAAGACACGGCAAATGACTACGTACAATTGAACAGTATGTATTACTGTCCTGAGACCATCTGAGGGCAGTACTGCTCATAATGAACGCAGAGGAACTGTTTTTTGTAGTTACCCTGAACAGATCCGATACGCGTTTAAGTCTGGAATAAGGTGAAAAGCACTCTGAATAAAATGTGATTGCATTGTGTTCTTACGCAGTTGGGTTACGTGTATTGGCCACCAAGGTCTCCAGATGTTACTTATGCCAATTTTTGTCTCTGAAGTTGGATAAAAGACGAAATGTACAAAAGCAAAGTAAAGACACGGGACGGATTGATCGCTCGCGTTGTGAACAGTGCTGCCCTCATGAAAGAACGACAATACAACCTCAGAAGGGCAACATTATTTACTGTTGCCAGCAGAACGGGAAAGCACAATGAATCTGGTGAATCATTAATTTGAACTACAGGAATGTGCTGATGCCATGTAAATAAGCAAAAAATATAATCGTAAGTCATTTGTCTTTCCTCAATTCGATTTGTAAAGCTTGTTACGCGCAACATTCAAACAATTGTAGTTCCACACGCAATGAAAATTGTATAAATGTTTATAAGGAATCCTTTACTCAGAAAAGCCCGTACTATCACCCCTAAACTATTTTCTATTCTTCCTGAATTACTCTGTATGTATGTATGTATGTATGTATGTATGTATGTATGTATGTATGTATGCTTGCATGCATTTATGTAGGGGAGAGTCGGGTAGTATCGGACATCGGGTAATATCGGACAGTGATTTTCTTTCATACCACACGATGATAGTACCTGATTGACATGGTTACGTTCCTGTGATGTCGCATAGAGAAACGTAACCATGTCATTCAGGTACTACCTTATGGTGGTAGATGAAAGAAACGCACTGTCCGATATTACCCGATGTCCGATTCTACCCGACTCTCCCCTATGTAGGCCTATGTATGTATGTATGTATGTATGTATGCATTTTTAGTAGGTTATTTTACGACGCTTCATCAACATCTTAGGTTATTTAACGTCTGAATGAGATGAAGGTGATAATGCCGGTGAAATGAGTACGGGGTCCAGCACCGAAAGTTACCCAGCATTTGCTCATATTGGTTTGAGAGAAAACCCCGGGAAAAACCTCAACCAGGTAACTTGTTCCGACCAGGAATCGAACCCGGGTCACCTAGTTTCGCGGCCAGACTCGCTAACCGTTACTCCACAGGTGTGAACTGTATGTATGTATGTATGTATGTATGTATGTATGTATGTATGTATGTATGTATGTATGTATGTATGTATGTTGTATGTATGTATGTATGTATGTATGTATGTATGTATGTATGCATGCATGTACGTACGATTTAAGGATAATACGTCAGGTATAAAAATTATAAAATTTGTGTGAGAAACCAAATTGAAGGAATCATATATTGGATACAGTTATCAAATTGAAGACTTATTTAAATGCAAACTCTGAAACATTAATACGTGAATATTTTTGCGAAAATGTACGTAGAAAAGAAAGTAACTATATAAATGAGGAAAAAGAAATGGTCATATCTATGTGTGCTCTCTTCATTACACTGGAATAACAAATTTGTAACAATTATTAATATATAACTAAAGTTCCTATTTTTGGAGAAAAAATTCTAAAATACGCAAAAATTCCGCACGTTTTGGTAGCTTAATGATGTGGTTATGGTGCATTTATATACATGAATTTTTGTATGTACTGTATATATTACATGTAACAGATGTAATGATTATAATGAGCATAACATCACCAATTTAGATTAGTTTGTTTGTGTGCCTTTGAAATAATTCTAACTAGACAATTTGTGTTCATTGCAGTTTCTTCTTTAAGAAGATATTGAGGCAGCTCTGAATCGAAATTTATATCTACAGATCAATTTTAAGTTACAGTTTGAGGCAAAGACAGATCCTATTGATCTTAAATGTGTTTTCATTGGTGATATGCTCAGGAAGTCAGCAGAACTTCTTCCTGATTATAAACATGCCTCTATATAGGGCACTATATCTCTCTCTCCAGGCAGTCTAAAGTGGAGAATCAGCTTTGAATATCGTCCAAATCAATCGCGTTTAAGTGCAGAGGCAGTTGTGTGGCATGCACCCCGTATCCCCACGATGCAGTTGTGAACTAGGGGAAGCGAGTGCTGTAGGCCCCGGGCGGCGGATGTTAGCAGCGTTCCCAACATACTGTTAGCTAAGTTTCAATCCGTCAAAGGGATTGTTAAACGCGGAATATAGAGCTGTTATCATAACTACTGAAATTCTTATAATTCCATTTACAAACTGTATACAATTAAAACTTCAGTAACAACAATGTGAAATTCACTCGCAGACGCCACTAGCAGATCTTTTTTAGAAAGGAAGTTCTATCAGTAACTATAAGTGTTACCACAGAACTAGAATTTTTAAACTGGATGAAAATAAACCAAATTTTAGGAACAATATATTTAAATAAAATCGCCGAAATTGCTAGCAGATTTTCATTATGAATATGGTTTCATAAACTAACATATTAAAAGCTGGAATATTGTATATCAAATTTCTAAAAAAGGGAAGTGTTGATATACACACCATTAAGCGTACAGGAAGCAGAAAAATACAGTTCCCATGTTTTATGGAATTCGGTAGTAGGAGGTGATATTAAGTGAGGAATATCATTTAATACACTGGATGGAAGTATTTACAATTCTAGCAACAAAAGAAGAAGCCACTAGCAGATATTTTTTAAAAAAAACGTTGTCCAATTTATAATTAAACGCACTACAAGAAGAAGCCGCTAGCAGATCTCTTTTTAAGAAACATTGTCCAATTTATAATTAAACGCACTAGAAGAAGCCGCTAGCAGATCTCTTTTTAAGAAACATTGTCCAATTTGTAATTAAACGAACTAGAAGTAGCCGCTAGCAGATCTCTTTTTAAGAAACATTGTCCAATTTGTAATTAAACGCACTAGAAGAAGCCGCTAGCAGATCTCTTTTTAAGAAACATTGTCCAATTTATAATTAAACGCACTAGAAGAAGCCGCTAGCAGACCTCTTTTTAAGAAACATTGTCCAATTTATAATTAAACGCACTAGAAGAAGCCGCTAGCAGATCTCTTTTTAAGAAACATTGTCCAATTTGTAATTAAACGCACTAGAAGAAGCCGCTAGCAGATCTCTTTTTAAGAAACATTGTCCAATTTATAATTAAACGCACTAGAAGAAGCCGCTAGCAGATCTTTTTTGTCCAAGAAAAACATTGTCCAATTTGTAATTAAACGCACTAGAAGAAGCCGCTTTTTAAGCAGAATTTATAATTAAACTCTTTTTTTTAAGAAACATTGTCCAATTTATAATTAAACGCACTAGAAGAAGCCGCTAGCAGATCTCTTTTTAAGAAACATTGTCCAATTTATAATTAAACGCACTAGAAGAAGCCGCTAGCAGATCTCTTTTTAAGAAACATTGTCCAATTTGTAATTAAACGCACTAGAAGAAGCCGCTAGCAGATCTCTTTTTAAGAAACATTGTCCAATTTATAATTAAACGCACTAGAAGAAGCCGCTAGCAGATCTCTTTTTAGAAACATTGTCCAATTTATAATTAAACGCACTAGAAGAAGCCGCTAGCAGATCTCTTTTTAAGAAACATTGTCCAATTTGTAATTAAACGCACTAGAAGAAGCCGCTAGCAGATCTCTTTTTTTAGAAACATTGTCCAATTTATAATTAAACGCACTAGAAGAAGCCGCTAGCAGATCTCTTTTTAAGAAACATTGTCCAATTTATAATTAAACGCACTAGAAGAAGCCGCTAGCAGATCTCTTTTTAAGAAACATTGTCCAATTTGTAATTAAACGCACTAGAAGAAGCCGCTAGCAGATCTCTTTTTAAAACATTGTCCAAACATTGTCCAAAACATTGTCCAATTTATAATTAAACGCACTAGAAGAAGCCGCTAGCAGATCTCTTTTTAAGAAACATTGTCCAATTTGTAATTAAACGCACTAGAAGAAGCCGCTAGCAGATCTCTTTTTAAGAAACATTGTCCAATTTATAATTAAACGCACTAGAAGAAGCCGCTAGCAGATCTCTTTTTAAGAAACATTGTCCAATTTATAATTAAACGCACTAGAAGAAGCCGCTAGCAGATCTCTTTTTAAGAAACATTGTCCAATTTGTAATTAAACGCACTAGAAGAAGCCGCTAGCAGATCTCTTTTTAAGAAACATTGTCCAATTTATAATTAAACGCACTAAAGAAGCCGCTAGCAGAAGAAACATTGTCCAATTTATAATTAAACTAAGAAGCAGATCTCTTTTTAAGAAACATTGTCCAATTTATAATTAAACGCACTAGAAGAAGCCGCTAGCAGATCTCTTTTAAGAAACATTGTCCAATTTATAATTAAACGCACTAGAAGAAGCCGCTAATCTCTTTTTAAGAAACATTGTCCAATTTGTAATTAAACGCACTAGAAGAAGCCGCTAGCAGATCTCTTTTTAAGAAACATTGTCCAATTTATAATTAAACGCACTAGAAGAAGCCGCTAGCAGATCTCTTTTTAAGAAACATTGTCCAATTTATAATTAAACGCATTGTCCTTTTAATTGTCCAATTATAATTAAACGCACTAGAAGAAGCCGCTAGCAGAAACTCTTTTAAGAAACATTGTCCAATTTGTAATTAAACGCACTAGAAGAAGACGCTAGCAGATCTCTTTTTAAGAAACATTGTCCAATTTATAATTAAACGCACTAGAAGAAGCTAGCAGATCTCTTTTTAAGAAACATTGTCCAATTTGTAATTAAACGCACTAGAAGAAGCCACTAGCAGATCTCTTTTTAAGAAACATTGTCCAATTTATAATTAAACGCACTAGAAGAAGCCGCTAGCAGATCTCTTTTTAAGAAATATTGTCCAATTTATAATTAAACGCACTAGAAGAAGCCACTAGCAGACCTCTTTTTAGAAACATTGTCCAATTTATAATTAAACGCACTAGAAGAAGCCGCTAGCAGATCTCTTTTTAAGAAACATTGTCCAATTTATAATTAAACGCACTAGAAGAAGCCGCTAGCAGACCTCTTTTTAAGAAACATTGTCCAATTTATAATTAAACGCACTAGAAGAAGCCGCTAGCAGATCTCTTTTTAAGAAACATTGTCCAATTTATAATTAAACGCAATTAGAAGAAGCCGCTAGAAGAAGCCGCTAGCAGATCTCTTTTTAAGAAACATTGTCCAATTTATAATTAAACGCACTAGAAGAAGCCGCTAGCAGATCTCTTTTTAAGAAACATTGTCCAATTTAAACGCACTAATTAAACTCTTTTAAGAAACATTGTCTAGCAGAAGCCACTAGCAGATCTCTTTTTAAGAAACATTGTCCAATTTGTAATTAAACGCACTAGAAGAAGCCGCTAGCAGATCTCTTTTTAAGAAACATTGTCCAATTTGTAATTAAACGCACTAGAAGAAGCCGCTAGCAGATCTTTTAAGTTTTAAGAAACATTGTCCAATTTATAATTAAACGCACTAGCAGAAGCCACTAGCAGATCTCTTTTTAAGAAACATTGTCCAATTTATAATTAAACGCACTAGAAGAAGCCGCTAGCAGATCTCTTTTTAAGAAACATTGTCCAATTTGTAATTAAACGCACTAGAAGAAGCCGCTAGCAGATCTCTTTTTAAGAAACATTGTCCAATTTGTAATTAAACGCACTAGAAGAAGCCGCTAGCAGATCTCTTTTTAAGAAACATTGTCCAATTTGTAATTAAACGCACTAGAAGAAGCCGCTAGCAGATCTCTTTTTAAGAAACATTGTCCAATTTGTAATTAAACGCACTAGAAGAAGCCGCTAGCAGATCTCTTTTTAAGAAACATTGTCCAATGTATAATTAAACGCACTAGAAGAAGCCGCTAGCAGATCTCTTTTTAAGAAACATTGTCTAATTTATAATTAAACGTACTAGAAGAAGCCGCTAGCAGATCTCTTTTTAAGAAACATTGTCCAATTTATAATTAAACGCACTAGAAGAAGCCACTAGCAGACCTCTTTTTAAGAAACATTGTCCAATTTATAATTAAACGCACTAGAAGAAGCCGCTAGCAGATCTCTTTTTAAGAGACATTGTCCAATTTATAATTAAACGCACTAGCAGAAGCCACTAGCAGATCTCTTTTAAGAAAATTTGCCCAATTTATAATGTTACATACATAATAATGCAATTATATTATTTTAATGTTTAACAACAAAGTTATACGTAATAGCAGAAGCCACTAGCAGATCTCTTTTACGAAAATTTCCTTATTTATTAAAGTCACTTACATAATATTGTTATAGATAGATAGATTTATTTATTGTCAAGGACATTATAAAAATGCAGTGACATTTTCATAAATACAATACTGTTTAACATAAAATAATGCGTTATTTTATTGTTTATAGTTGAATATTTTGACTGCATAATTCATGCTTTCGGAGGAACGATGTTAATTTTGTACGAAGAAGACGCCATACATTCTATTTCTGTCAAATAAAATATTCAGGTATTGTTGTCTATTACATAAGTGTTTATTTTTAAACTGTACAAAAAGTGAGTTAAACATTCGGAAATAATAGAAAATGCATGTTAAATAGAATCACGGTTGCTGCAAACTATATTACTAACATTTTACTTCCACGATTTTGAATCTGATATAATTTTATTTCGAAGTGTAAAATCTACGATAAATGAGAAAAACAACTCGTTAATAACTGATCTAATAGAACTGTTATTATTTGAATTTCTATAAAATGATCTGTATATACGAACATATTAAAAGAAAATTATTCACTTTAACTGAAGTGAGGTTTATAGGTAATCTTACGGTTTTATAGAGATTAAATAATATATGAAGAAGTAAAAGCTTTCGAAAATATGTTTTATATCTTAAGTTATTGATTATGAAAAGAACTGAGTGGAACACTTGAAAGACTAAGATATTAGAAGTTTCCGTAAGAAACTGGTAAATACCGAGCAATAGAAAACAAATATGTACCTAAAAAAAGGAAGGTATAATCGGATATGGTGTGGAGATTATTTCCTGAACTGAATAGATAAAGAGATAGATAAACAGATAAATGAATAAATAAATAAATAGATATTTAGATAGATAAATAAATAATTAAATAAATAGGTAAATAAATGCATAGATAGATAAATACATAGTTAGGTAAATCAATAAATAGACAGATAAATACATATATTTATATGTATATAGATAAACAATAGTTAGGTAAATAAAGAGATAACTGCATAGATAGACAAACGGATATTTAGATAAATAAATAGGGAAGTAAGTAAATAGATAAAAAGATAGTTATATAATTAAATATATAAATAGATAGATAAACAGAGAGTTAGATAAATAAATATATAAATAAAGAAATAGATAAATAAACAGATAGATAAGTAAATAAATAAATTGATAAATAAATAGATGAACGGATAGTTAGATAAATAAATAAATAAATAGATAAATAAATAAATATGTAGATAAACAGATAAATAAATAAATAAATAGGTAGATAAACAGATAAATAAATAATTAAGTGAATGAATAAATAAATAAATAAATAAATAAATACATAAATAAATAAATAAATAAATAAATAGGTAGATAAACAGATAAATAAATAATTAAGTGAATGAATAAATAAATAAATAAATAAATAGGTAGATAAACAGATAAATAAATAATTAAGTGAATGAATAAATAAATAAATAAATAGGTAGATAAACAGATAAATAAATAATTAAGTGAATGAATAAATAAATAAATAAATAAATAGGTAGATAAACAGATAAATAAATAATTAAGTGAATGAATAAATAAATAAATAAATAAATAAATAAATAAATAAATAAATAAATAAATAGGTAGATAAACAGATAAATAAATAATTAAGTGAGTGAATGAATAAATAAATAAATAAATAGGTAGATAAACAGATAAATAAATAATTAAGTGAATGAATAAAAAAATAAATAAATAAATAGGTAGATAAACAGATAAATAATTAAGTGAATGAATAAATAAATAAATAAATAAATAAATAAATAAATAGGTAGATAAACAGATAAATAAATAATTAAGTGAATGAATAAATAAATAAATAAATAAATAGGTAGATAAACAGATAAATAAATAATTAAGTGAATGAATAAATAAATAAATAAATAGGTAGATAAACAGATAAATAAATAATTAAGTGAATGAATAAATAAATAAATAAATGAATAAACTGGTAGGTATGTAGGCAGAGAGAGAAGCAGACAGACAGACAGACAGACAGACAGATGGACGGATGTTCACAGTTTGTTTAGTATTCAGGAATTGTATTCGTTGACTATTTCAAGAGCGATTTAACCGAACATATTATCTAGATATGGGAAAGGAATTATAACCTTTTGCGACTCGTATCAAATATTACTCATGTCATGATGCATGTCCGACCAGTAATAACTGAACAGTTAAAAACATGCTCATGCAATTAGTTTGGTTGCTTTAAAGAATTTGTAATGTTTGAAAACGAGAGACTGATTGTTGTTCTTTTGTATTGTGTCTGTACCACTGTTTGAATCATGAAAACTAACTACGTACACGATTATCATCTGAGCTTCAGACCGTTCATTTAATGACACAACAGCCTCTCTGCATTACCTCCCTAGCCACATCAGTGCAGTAGATACTCTTACTTAGGTAAACGTGGATTTGACAGAGAAACACGTTTTATATTCAAACCCTAAATAAGCTCTTAGATGAAGAAACAAATACATATTTAAATCTGTATAATGCTACGTTTATATTTTCAATGTAGCATGACTACATTTAACTTCAAAACTATTAGTGGAGTCAATGAACGTTGATCTCTTTCTTTTGTTGATGTACGGTAGGTATATCATAATTTTACTAATGGAATACTAATTTTGAATTCATGTCTCGCAGCTTCCCACGATTTGCGCTCTCTTTGAAGATCTGAGACTCTTGTCACAGGTGAGAGAACGCTGCTTAAAGAACCCTCAACTGAAACTTGAACTTGGGACTTCAATCATTGCCGCATCAAACATGAATCCCAACCTGCAAGCTGCTTCTTGGGGTTCAACATCTGCCGCCCAAGACGCCCCGACCCTGGCTAGTGAAAAAGGGGAATATTTGCAGTACGAGGGGTTTGGTGGGGTGTGGGGGGGTGGAGGGGGTGAGTGCTCGGTCAAGAGAAAGAGATAAAGATATAGAGAATAGTGCTGTGATTAGCGTGAAGTAAAAGAAGGCCCCGATCATGAGAAGTGAAATACTGTACCTCAAATATAACCAGCCGCACGCAAAGAACATTTCGAAATGGCTGAAAAACCACAATGGAAGAAGGCCTTTAGGTTGTTAAAGGTTGTGCTGGAAGACTGCAGCAAAGAAAAGGCTACACACAAACACAAACACACACACACTCAAAAATGTGAAGAAGCGGCAGCTTCACAACATCAACATCAACAACAACAACAAAACAAATAGTGATAATGACGATATTCCGTGTTGCTCTTGCGCGCCATCTACTAGAGCGAACAGAAAGTGATGTGAGACAGCCTACGCTATTATGACGTATTAGAAACAAAAGTACCACATAAAGCTAAGGAACAGTGAGCTGAAAGAGTGACACATCACCCTACCTGCCGTAACTGCATCTATGCCTACTGCTCATATCCACACAAGTCGACGGTATTTTGGGTGCCCTTATGTTACTATGTGCAGGGGAACAAACCGCCGGTATTGCTGCATCCACACGATCCCTAATACGGGTAACGATCCTATTTTACGGCGAATAAAAATCTTAAATTTCAGTATAATAAATTTCGTTAATTTCGGTGTTATTTCGCACAAAAACGTAAATTCCTTCTTATTTCGCATCTTTGCACATTTTAAAAATACTTACAGTTTTCTATCGGTACTTACTAGAGATGAACAACGATCGAGCCCACACCTGTGGAGTAACGATCAGCGCGTCTGGCCGCGAAACCAGGTGGCCCGGGTTCGAATCCCGGTCGGGGCAAGTTATCTGGTTGAGGTTTTTTCCGGGGTTTTCCCTCAACCCAATACGAGCAAATGCTGGGTAACTTTCGGTGTTGGACCCCGGACTCATTGCACCGGCATTATTACCTTCATATCATTCAGACGCTAAATAACCTAGATACAGCGTCGTAAAATAACCCAATAAAATAAAAAAGAAACAACGATCGAGAAAGCAAGACTAACAGCGCCCGTAAAGCCGAAAACCCGCACGACAATGTTGTATACATCGCGTCGTTGACGTAAAGACTGCTTGTGAGTGTTTCGAGACGTCTAGATTGATCACTCCCGAAGCCCCGAACATCAAGCAGCCTTGAATCACCACAGTTGTTTATACCTAACTGAACTTTTATCTACTTTGGCAACTGTTATGTATGTATAAACAATCAAGTAGCCTATTTGAAATATCATCTCTACCTTTCAGTGTATAATTTATTTAATTACTAGGCTCTTATTAAAAGGTTAGGATTTTTTTTCATATGTCTGAGATCAGGTGTGCAATCTCAAGTAAAAAGAAATTAACGTTATGTTTTATGTTTCTTAGAAATGCAAATTTATTTGAAAATTGTTTTTTTTTATAACCACAGGTAATATTAGAACCAGAACATTTTAATAACTAAGATACTGTTCTGTTTTGTCCTTTTGTCTCATTTAAACATTTATGTTATTTATTTCAATGATGTATGTTATTCAAAGTTACGAAATCTTTCCACGCCGACCAAATGCTATTTCGAGAATGATGAGCGAGACTCGAAGCGCACGAGAATGACGAGCCGAGACTCGAAAGACAAATGCAGCGAACACAGCGAGCGAGAGCGGCAGTTAGTTTTGTTCATCTCTAGCACTTACCTGTTGTATAGGAGAAATTTGTGTAACGATCTTGTATACTTCGTATGAATAATATCGATTAACAGGCACCATAAAACATTGAGCCTATTTATACTTTATATTTAAAAATAAAGTCACTCCAAATACGGTTTGAATATTAAATTCAAAATTCTGTACTGAAATAGACTTCCAATATTGAACTCAAAATTTTGAACATAAATATGAATGCAGAACAGATTATATTTTAATCACAATTTTTAAGAAAATTCCACTAGCTACCTAAAAAAATCGTAAATATAGCTAACTCCAATCACTGCCATGTCTGGTAACAATAGAGAAGGCAGGGAACTTAGCTTCACCAAAGCTTATTGAATTAATTAACGCACATTTTATGTGACTTCAATAAATATATCTCTGGCGCACGTTAGATTAAAATTTCGTGAAAAAAAATTCTCTTAAAAAAACTAATCTATACTAATAATAAATCTGTAGCCAACATTTTTCTGGTAATTTTCGATTTTCCAAAAATAATTGGTGTTAACATGTATAATTAACCATCCTGAAACCGAAAATCGCTTTTTTTAAATTTTGTTTGTATGTCTGACTGTTTGTCTGTCTGTCTTTCTGTCTGTCTGTCTGGATATTTGTTGCCTTTTCACGCGATAATGGCTGAACCGATTTATATGGAAATTAGAATATAAATTAAATTCGTTGTAACTTAGATTTAGGCTATATGGCACTCAAAATACTTTAATTAAAAGGGAGGTTATAAGGGGGCCTGAATTAAATAAATCGAAATATCTCGCTTATTATTGATTTTCATGAAAAATATTGCATAACAAACGTTCCTTTAAAAATAATTTCCGATAAGTCTTATTCTATACAAAATTTTGATAGGACTGATATTTAATGAGATAAATGAGTTTTAAAATTACAATAACAACGCCATCTAAGGCGCTGTACGGAAATAAAAAGAAATGACTTCGTCTATAAGGGGTCTTGGACAACAACAATCGAAAGCTATTAAACATAGCCTAAGAGAATGTTTCTGTGTTTGTATGAAGTAATATCGGAAGCTAATTAATTGTTTAATTATTACTTCACCATTGGAAAGTGTAGTTTCTCTAGATGGACATATAGTAATTCTACAATGTTAGTACAGTAACTTCTGAAACATATAGCAAGTAATATAAAGTATACACATTAAAACTAAATATGTCAATTTTCATTAAACTATGGTTGCATGTAATAACAATTAAGAAACATGTTAAAGGAATTGTCATTGCACCAAATGATTGCTCTCCGGATCAAAATGACCGCATTTTAATTGTTCAAGTACAATTTAAATTAAGTAACATATTAAACGATTTATCCTTCTATCAAACACGAATGTTCCTTGGATCAAACGCCCTATTTTAATTATGTAATTACTTTATATTTATTTCTAACGGGTGCAGCGGAGCGTAAGGGTACGGCTAGTTTCAAATAAATTCGTGCTAAAAATTCGCGTATACACAAAATGTTGTGTTATTTTGCAAGTTCAAAGCACAATTAGTTGACAAACATCAAATTTATACTCTAAAATTGTACATAAACTACAGAAAGCAAGAAATTGACACATGGATGTAATTGCACAACCATCTAAAAAACAAATTACTACAGATTTTGTTCAAAATGTGATTCTCTTGATTCGATATCATTGACTATCTGACGATCGCAAACATATCAGAAACTTCTCTTAGCTCGCGAACTGCAGTGACTAACCTGTGTCACAAAATATTCGGCTGAAGCAACTGGAGTACGACAAAATTCGGCTTTCGTGTGACCCCACACAAAAAAACCTAACAGGCTTAGATCAGGTGATCTAACAGGCCAGGATATTGTACCACCACGCCCAATCCATCTATCACGAAAAGCAATATTAAAGTATTCTAAGCCATTGCATTATTTGGGTAGGCGATTTGTAAACATAATGCCTTATGTTGTGGACCGAGTTGAGGTACAGTGTGAGCGCATAAGTCCCTCAGGAAGTAATTTTATTTTGGGATTGTTCCTTTGAGACTTTGAGCCCCGTTGCTAAGAAACAAAGGGTTTCCGTTTCCGGCATGTGATTTACTACTTCAAATGACGTCTTCTATCTCTCAACATAGTATGAGGGTTAAATTTAGACTAGAGTCATTCTGTATATTGATTCACATGATGGACTTGAGTAAAGAAATAGTCATTTCTAATATGCGGATCTCTCGAGATAGTTCATGGCTCTTAGCTAGAGTGATGGGTTCCTATGAATGTTTCGATTGCCTGAGAGGGTTCGATTCAATTTTAAATTTCGAACTCTGATTCCAGGAGGCAGTAAAAGATTTCGGTTAATTCTACTAAAACGGAAGTATACGTAACATCATAAGATCCAAAATTTTCCACAACAGTAGTATAAAAGCTCGAATCCTGCCGTCGGTAATCTTTCATGGTTTGGAATTTCTGACAGTTAAAGTGAAAGCGACGGAAGAATTGAGTATATTATGTTCCAGCAAGCAGAATACGTCGACTTATTGCGGGTTGTCGTCGAGCTCGTATGTCTTGAATCATCTGGTTTGCCAATCCAGCGTTTTTATTCGTCTACCTAGGTTGTGACGTTATCATGTTAATGTCACTAAGAGTTACATATTTAAAATATCTTTAAATAAATTAATAAATTGCGATAAAAATCTGAATTATCTGTTCCTTAAAGATACCATCTTATTATGTCAGTTGCTTATTCCAAATAAAACAAAACAAATTAATTTGAGGGATTGGTGATAACTTACGTATTAAGACATAATATTATCGGATCTATAAAAAGAGCAAACGACTCGATTTTTTTATTTTCATATTTTAGTAGGTTATTTTACGACGATGTATCAAGGTTATTTAGTGTCTGAATGAGATGAAGGTGATAATGCCGGTGAAATGAGTCCGGGGTCCAGAACCGAAAGTTACCCAGCATTTGCTCATATTGGATTGAGGGAAAACCCTGGAAAAAACCTCAACCAGGTAACTTGCCCTAACCGGGAATCGAACCCGGGCCACCTGATTTCGCGGCCAGACGCGTTAACCGTTACTCCACAGATGTGGACTCAAACGACTGGATAAAACTCCAGCCAAGGATAAGTGTGAGTAGAAGAAACGTTAGAAATCCGAAAGAAAATAAATAATTAACATAACAGATTGATTGCACGCGTTCAACATAAAATTATCACACGAAGAATTAAATTATTAACACGTCAGTGGACCTTATTCCCACCCCTGCCTGGTTCCGCTTGTGAAACCATTAAATAGGCCTACCTCCCCCATATCTCGACTGCTATTTGGTCTGCCTGAACAAGAATGAACGAACAGCTATAGTCAGACACCCTGTACAATAGGCCCTTAATGTGATTGATATAATCTACTAAAGTTTTCCAGCATTCCACGAAATGATACTGAAATTATATGGTTCCAATTCGAATGCTAGTTCTGTATTCGGCCTACGTTTATTTTCTGTGCATGGCACTAGCAGATTTTGTATTCAGATATTGATGAAAGTCGTCCGTTTATTTCCTCTTTTGTGATGCACGTTATTTTATACTCAACTATAGATTTTGCCTCCGATAGATAGACCTATGTGCGAGAGAGAAAATAAATCCCACTGATGCACACTTTGGTGTTTTGTTTCTGTTGCTAAGGTGATTGTTCATTTTTTTTTATGCCACCACGTTGTCATTTAACATTTCTGGTCTCTCCTGGCATTGACATATTTGTAACCCACTTCTGAGGTTGGGGCACCTGGAAGGCGGAGTTACCCTGCCCCGATGATATTATGATAGGATGATTATGAAGTGCCAGGAGAGATCTTAAACCTAAGCCTAGCCTAATTTCCAGACTATGGACGAACACAGAAACATTCCCCTTTAAGGAAAAATTCCTGTGTTCTAACCGAGAATCGAACCCGAGACCTCATGAACTGTAGTCAGAAGCTCTGACCATTAGCCCATGAGACTCTCCAGGTGATTGTTTATTGACAGACCGATTGTAAGTATCCTGCCATAGAGAACACTAAATATTGTTAATAATTGCAATACACATATGAGGGGGTCAGAAGCAAAAGTGGTGTAAGTGCACTTAAGTTATTTGTGAGAAAATGTTGTTGAAAGTACTTAAGATTTAGTAAATTCCTTGAAATTTTTTATTTCAATTTCAGTGTGTGATGTGGTTAAAAGATGAATCCCTTTGCCAGTAAAATTTTTAGTGTTTTAGTTTGTCCTAGATACACTTAACTCACATCTTAGAAATGTCACTTGTACCCCTTTGCTTCTGACCTCCTCATATGTAATTTGTATTGTTTTTCTATCCCACGCTACTGTCTCATTAAATTTTTGTAGTATCACAGTTTACAGTCACGAAGGTCAATACGTAGGAAATATGCATCCATAGATAGTTTCTAACCACTAGGATCGCTACTATCGCCTCATTACAGACAATGCGAAATAGTATCGGCACAGTCTATTGTTCCTAGCACCCTCACAACTCAAGCTTCGTGACTGTATATACTAGACTGTGGTAGTATGTTGTTCAGTAATCCTGTTTCTTGGCAACAGCTCTCGATCACAAAATGTGCAATATTATTTCGTTTGATAACGGTACATATTAAATAACGTAGAAAAAAATTGACTGTATGAAGAAGAAAAATTATATGTACAGCTTTTTTTTAAATTGACAACAGTATAATATTATTGGTTTAAGAAACGGATGAAACAACTAAATAAAAAAGCGTTAATGCGTATATTTTTCATTTTCAAGTTGGTTTTAGTGTAAGATATGTAACAAATGAATGACGGAAAGTTATATTCGCATGGTCATATAAGTACATTTTCATTACTTAAAGTTGACATCACTGTAATGATCCATATTAAATTATAACGTGTAAATTGAATGAATTAAAGAAAATGCCTATGCAGCCTTTTAAAATTAGTGTCATTAACAAACCTGTTTATTTGCAACCGCTTTCGATCACAAAATGTGCAACGTTATTTTGTTTAATAACGGTACATATTAAATAACGTAGAAAACAATTGAGTGTATGAAGAAGAAAAATTATCTGTACAGTTTTTTTTTAATTGGCATCACTGTAATATTACTGCTTTAAGAAACACCTTAATAAAAAGACGCATATTTGTATATTTTCCTTTATCAAGTTGGTTTTACTGTAAGATATGCAACAAATAAATGACGGAAAGTTATATTCGCATGGTCATATAAAAAGTACATTTTCATTATTAAAAGTTGGCATCACTATAGTGATCCATAACGTGTAAATTGAATGAATGAAAGAAAATGCCTATGCAGTCTTTTAAAGTTTGTGTCATTAACAAACCTCTTTATTGGCAACTGCACTCGATCAAAAAATGTGCAATGTTATTTCGTTTGACGACGATTCATATTAAATAACGTAGAAAACAATTGAATGTACGAAGAAGAATAATTATCTATACAGTTTTTTTTTAAATTGGCATCACTGTAATATTATTGCTTTAAGGAACGTAAGAAACAACTTAATAAAAAAGACGCTAATGCGTATATTTTCATTTTTCAAGTTGGTTTTAGTGTAAGATATATAACGAATGAATGACGGAACGTTGTACTCGCACAGTCATAATAATAAGTATATCTTCATTACTTAAAGTTGGCATCACTGCAGTGATCCATATTAAATAACGTATAAATTGAATATATGAAAGAAAATGTCTCAGTAGTCTTTTAAAATTAGTGTGATTATTGGTTTAAAAAACGTAAAAAAGAATTTAATATATGAAAAACATTAATGCGTGCTTTTTAAAGTTGGCTTCAGTGTAAGAAAGGTTATAACTAAATAAATGAGAAACGTTACACTCGTTTAGTCATATATTTTATTTACTTAAAGTTGGCAGCGCTTTAGCGATTCAAATTAAGTAACACAGGAAAGAAAACAATTGAACAGATCAAGAGAAGAACATAGCCATTTTATGCGTGCCTTTCCTTATTTTTTAAATCCAAGATTCTAAAACGAAATTATTGATGATAATATCAAGATTTCACGAGAACCATTCGCCGCTCCTTTTAAAGTTACGAATGCGAGGATCCGTCCCCGATCCTGGGTTCACATTGTGAAAGATAAAATATTCAAGCAAAGTGGAACGTTTTATGTCTCCCCGCTCGGGGACGGAAGACAGCAATACCGGAGCCTGCGCCCCTGCCTCTCAGATATAAGAGATCGAATTAGTTGCACTGCTCAGTACTTAATATAATGAACATCAAACTTTATCATCCCGAGACAAGAACTTTAAATTACTGTCCCGGAATTGTTTAACTCGTAACTCTTCAGAGACAGAAAAAAAAAGAAAGAAAGAAAGAAAGAGAACTGGAAGAATAAATTAGCATTGGAGGGATATACCACGCGACCAGGGCTTGAATTATTCAGATGCAATTATAGGTTTCCAGGAAAGTTCAACTCCACATTTTTTAATGTTAGGAGCAGTGTCAGTTAAATAATGGGACCCGAATAAAAAAAAAAACACACACCCTTAAATCTTCCGTCATGGCGCCCTGGAATACATGTAAATCAACATCGAGTATTAGAAAACACTTTGGCCAATTTGGCCGGCTTATTGCAATAAATTATGTATGGTTTCCTCAGTAAATGTTACAGACTAATGGTTTATTTATATTTGCGAAAAAGAAACTTACGTTGATTCGGAAGGTACAACCTGTTCGCCGCCGATCAAACGCTCCGAAGCAGCGTTGAAGGAAGGCCCTGGAGCTGGCGGTGGGTAGGGCTGTACCAAGGGCTGTGTGTGGTCCAAACCGGGAAGATGTTCCTGTCCTTCTCCGCCTGCATTCAAAACAAGAACCTAGCATTCAGAACAACTCACAAAACAGGAGATTCAAATATTATATCAAATGTTTTAATTGTGATTCGAAATTATTAGGTACAGTGACATACATATTTAAATTATGAATATTTACAATACGCTAAAGATTCTACAGCAGTAACCTTGAGTTAAATTTTAAACGTGACTGAATATTAAAAATCGATTATGAAAGGAAAAACTAACAGAAAATCTTGGGTTTAGCTTCGTATATTTTAGATGCATAAACTTCCAAACTTCCGAAGCTATGTATCGGTTACGTCATTAGGGAAAGCGGAAATAGGAGAATTTATCTGTTGCATCTGTTACGAAGAGATGTTCTCCGGAATAAGGTGCAAAATGCCAAAACTCTCGTGTTATGTTGAACACTATGAAAGGTTTAAATCATAATACAGTGTGCGACAAAACAAACAGTACTGGAATTTGATACATAAGAAAACATTCTACAATTATACATTTTTATATTAAAGAGGAAACTTTTGTAATATAATGAACATTTTCCTATTTGATTAATTTAATATGAAATAATGAATTTAAAACATATAAACGGAAGAATTTCTTATTTTAACTTAATACGAGTATTTCGACGTTGAATGTATTCTGTGTACTTACATATTGTTCTTTATTGTTGTTTGTTGTTAGTAAAATAACATGTACAAAAATACAGTCTTAATTCTTCCCTGAAGGTGTAAAAACTCGTGCTCAGGGAGTTATCTAAACACATACTTAACACAAACAAAGATATAATTATTTGACACAAAGTGGGTCAAGGGAAAAAATAGGAATAAATTAATTTTAAAAATACAATTTCAAATTTAACAATTTAACTCATACAAATACATATACATATTTAATCAATATATATTCTTTAAAAATTAAATTCCTAACGCTATTTTTTAAATTTCTGATACTATTTTTCAATTATTTTATTGTATAACCTTGGACCAAAGTAGATACCATGGCTAAAAGCTGTGCTTGTGAAACACTTCGTTTCCTCTAGTATAAAATCGGATCTTTTAGTTCCATATTTATGATGATACAATTTGAATTTATTGCCATTTTTATATATGAAGTTTAATAAGGCAATATAATAAATGTGTTTAATTTTCAAAGCATTAAAATCAGTGAACAAAAGCTCGATGAGTAATCAATTGGTTTATTAAGGCATATTTTAATTATTATTTTCTGAATAAGTATTAGTGGAGTGAGATTAGAATTACAAGCATTTCCCCATCCTAAAATTCCATACTGGAGAATGGATTAAAATAAAGCTAAATAAATGAGACGTAAAATGTTAATGGTAAATATGACATGCATTCACGATTAGATACACAGCACTCGTATAGTATAAGGTAACTCTATTTTATTGCACTCCGTTGCGAACGCCTGTTCTTTACTGCGTTCTATAATATCTGACAGGCAAAGTAAACATTTCCTGCGAAGGAAGGGAGAAGGATAATTACTACTCAACCAATAACAAAGATAACATACCACACTTATCTTCAAGTTGGACAGTCTGAAACAAAGACGTTGTAGTTATATATCTAGACACACAACTGGCGCTGGTGTCGTGTACAAATTTGAAACCTCTCGCGCAGGTTCGCGCGACGCCATGTTTGGGGAGCACAAATGATTGTTTCTATAAATCATTCCGAGTTTAGAAAATACCATTGGGTATATAGGCGTTTTCTTAGCGGACATCCAACTGCACTGTAATGTAACTAAACTTATTTACGTATTTTCTAACGTATAATAAATAAATATAAATACTGTAACTAAGCATTGCTTTAAATATAAAAGCTTTATATTGCTCATAAATAGACTTATTAGTTTATTTATATTTCCAATGACAGAAAACATGGGATGTTTTTACTTATGTTATTTTATATACGTTAGAAAATGCGTAAATAACTTATTTAAGTTATATTACAAAGAGGGGGATGTCCGCTAAAAAGATGGCTATATACTCAATGGTATTTTCCAAACACATAACGCACTTTAATAATAATCCTCAATGTTTTGAGAATCAGAGGCGATATCACTCTTTAGAACTTTCAACTGCAGACATTCATTGCAGTTCCCTCATTCTTACATCATTCTCAATGACAATATTGTGAAAATGTGTTTGCATTGCTCGCTTTGTTCTTAACATTAAGAAAATATGGTCAATTTATCGTACATATTAGCAGTAAACAAAATCTCTTTTCTTTTTTCTTTAACGAAAGAATAATCGGAATCTTATCATATCATCATTTGAGATTATAGAAATGTGTCGCTTAAATGAAAGAGCGATTATACAGATGTTGAGAGAGAATATGGCAGATTACCATCCAAGGGTCTCTCTTACATAGTGTGAAAAACAATGTGATAACAGTAGAACATTTGTACTATCTTTCTACAACTATAGGAACATATTTTAGAAAATGGGTTCCCAGATTCCCCCCGAGAATCACATTTTAAACTTATTAAACTGACCATAGAAGTAGGCTTACATGAAGAAGCGTAGCTCAGTCGAATAAGGCCTGCCGATCCGAAGTTGCGCTCGGGAGCGGGTTCGATTCCCGCTTGAGCTGATTACCTGGTTGAGTTTTTTATTTCGATATCCTCAATCGTAAGGCTAATGTCAGGTAATCTATGGCAAATCCTTGGCCTCATCTCTCGAAATACCATCTTGCTATCATCAATACCATCAATTTTAAATAATCTAATAGTTGATACAGCGTCGTTAAATAGTCAACTAAAAGAAAGTACTACATAAAGAACAGGTGTCACCATATAGCTTAAAGTTACCAGTACAACACGACTTTACATAAAAAAGTTCAAAGACAAGATTTAACGAAATCAATAATAATATTGATGAACCAATAGGCAAGATGTTCTGTAAACTACACCTCAGTTCTATTAGGCCTATAAGACTGATTCATGCATGTGACGTTTATTTCCTACTACAGTTGTGATAATAAATTAATGTATGGTAGGCCTACTTATATTTCAAACTAAACATTATGTACTTGTTTTTATTTTACAGGTGTCTATTATGTGAAATGAAAGCAGATAAATAATAATTGTTCGTTTCTTGTTCACATGAAAGCAAACCTGTGTTTAAAATATAGGCCTAATGTAATGCCTTACATAGCTGGCAGTGTTTTGTTAATAATAGTTAATACTGATAATTTTCTTTTCATCTGAACTATTACTGCAATATGCATTTGTATTTCTGTTCGCTATATATGTTATCAAATAACTATACAATGTCTTTGGTTAAAGTATCAAATTGTTCCAGTCTTCTTTTGTTTCTTGTCAAACTAACGTAACTTCTGTACGCTTGATTATGTCCATAACATGGTTGCTTTAAATGTTAATAGAATTTTTTCATTTATCCATTCAGATTGATTTATAAGATACACAAACATACGAATTAAACATTCAACATTGCATAACACAGCCTTCTGCTATCCGGCGCTTTCCCCAAAACATGGCGACGGACGCAAGCTTCAATTTGTCCGTACTCTAAACTTCTGCGCAGCCTTGGCTGTAGGGGCTCGGTCTGAAACGTTTACCTCCGTCCAACTTCAAGATAAGTCTGGAATGTGACCTCTGCCATTCGTTGAGTAGCAATTATCTTTCTTCCTTCCTCTGCCGGTAATGTTTACTTTGCCTGTCAGACATTATGGAACGCAGTATAGAAGCAAGAGTGTTTGTGTGCAAACCATTTAATATGAATAGGCTCACTGGGTCTGTACTTGAGTTTATTGCAAAATTTACGAATACTCGACCACCGACGAAGCAAGGCAGAACAAGCTGGTGAATAAATATGAGAACAGGGGCTCGGTTACCAAAAACCGCCCTAGAAACAGACCAGTTTTAATAGAGGCTAGATTAGATGACATTCTTACTATCATCATGTGAACAACTACTTTGTGTATCTAATAGTGTATCTCGTATGTGGCACATAATATTAAACCCGTAATTGTTAAAAAAAAATTTCATTTCTATTGTAATGACAGCTGGGAAGTTCGTATCGTAATCCCGATGTTGAACTTGGACCATAACGAATAGAAAGAAGTAGTGGTCGCACTCTGTTAATTCAAACGGCCGATACCACGCGGCGCTAGTGCAGAGTTCGCTCAGTCTGTTCCGTGTGTAAGTACGTAAATACATTTAACGTAAGTTGCACTGTTTACCTTTCGCTCCATATACGTACGTAACTGGCATTGTACTTACAACATTAAGACTATTTGAAAGAAAAACACATTCATATACATCACACTGTAAAACAAATAATAGTTTAATATGTAAAACTTAACTTAGGGCTGCTTGTAGGCATGCAATATGTACTCACCAACAGTTACTTGTCCGACACTTTGGAGAATTTACGAGATGATTTGGCGGCTCTCGGAGCTTGGAGTTCTCGTCGGATTTGTTTCGTCCGGAAGAAGAACCGACATTTCATATAGTGAAAAATTAGTTTCGGTATGATATCTATGCCATGATCCAAGCAGCATACTGTTCCCGGTGGCTGAATTACAATTGAGGTAATACTGTCTATGCACTCGTGAAATATGTCGCCCCACATTCCATCGCTCAATTTTTCTTTTATTGTCTGTTCTGTTTGCTTAAGCAAATGAAACACGCACGCCCTACAACCCGGAACAAAACACGAAGGTATTGCTTCAAATATAACACGAAAAAAACATAATAATCTCATCCTTTAATAAATAAATCGTGAGAGCTACTCACTTGTCACTAGTGTACGAATAATTTCAGATTAGTGTATTGGCACTTAATTACACTAAAAAAGCAAACGAAATGAACGAACACTCTACTGCTTCTTTTATGGATATTCGCTTCCAACTGAGCAATACCGATCGCAGCGCCACTAATTCTCTTGGTCACCGTCGACAATGCTGAACAGATACGAGTGCGCACACTTCTTTCTATTCGTTATGCTTGGACTGTAACGCAACCGAATGCATGGCAGTTTTAATAGAGGCTAGATTAGATGACATTCTTACTATCATCATGTGAACAACTACTTTGTGAATCTAATAGTGTATCTCGTATGTGGCACATAATATTAAACCCGTAATTGTTTTCAAAAAAAAAAATTCATTTCTATTGTAATGACAGCTGGGAAGTTCGTATCGTAATTCCGATGTTGAACTTGGACCATAACGAATAGAAAGAAGTAGTGGTCGCACTCTGTTAATTCAAACGGCCGATACCACGCGGCGCTAGTGCAGAGTTCGCTCAGTCTGTTCCGTGTGTAAGTACGTAAATACATTTAACGTAAGTTGCACTGTTTACCTTTCGCTCCATATACGTACGTACATTTAACGAAGAATAATCCGGGAAAAATAAACGTGTTACACACTGCTGTTTGCATAATTATTTGACAACAGATGAGTTTACTTTTTTGAAATCGTGCATAATATTAACATTATATAAATAATGTAATAACAGAATAGCTCACTTTGTTCAGACTCTAAAATATTAATATAAATTAAGAATATTGTTAAACCTATTCAAGACTGTACACAGCTTCACAGAATGATACTATGTGTTGTTTATGTGAACTGAGTATCGTCTGTAGCGAGGGGGAGCAGGGCGAGACGCGGGTGACATCTATACTCCTCGCTGTACTCAACTGAAATCTACTGTTTTGGTATGAACTTCCTACCTGTGATGCAGATAACACGTGCAAAACAGCTGTTTCCACGACAAACTGCCTCGTATTGCTTCCATGTGGTGAGAATTAGTCTACGTATGAATAACACGTTCTCTTTGAGCGCTCGCCCTGTTACTGCTACTAGTGATGAGATAAACTGCTCTTTTCTGATCACTGTTCGACCTGTGATTGCTCATTTATGATCACGGTGTTCTTAGGCAGTGAAATAGTGATTGAACTGCGAACTTGTTCGAGGTGAACACTGAACAGTTCATTCTTCCCCGCTCATCACAGCGTCTCACTGAGGTGTTTCAGTGCTCTCGATATTTCGCACATGGTAGGTGAAGGCGAGAAAATGTTGAGGTTATGTGTTTGTACTTCACAGAAGTCAAGTGTAAGCATAATACTGAGATGTAAATATAGGCGTTTCATCATTTTAAAAACAGATTAAAGATTTAAAAGTCAGTACCGGTATTTATTTATTTACTTATTCATTTATCTAATTATTTATTCATTCATTTAATCTAATGCTATAGACAAACTGAACATTTTTCGTCTCGCTACCCAATATAATGATTTCCATTTGATGTTGCCCACTATAATAATAATAATAATAATAATAATAATAATAATAATAATAATAATAATAATATTTATTAATACTATACACTTGAGCTACATTAGGCATTGCAGCCCGAAAGAGCAGAAGCTCGTGCTCGGGCGCAGTTCAGATCAGTTATACAAAATATATCACAAAATTACGAGAGTTCATTGAGCACAATCACATTAATAAATACATACAGCATGTAATAACAGGGTCTATATACAAATAGAAAATACAGAAGTACATGAATATTAGAGTAACAATTTTAACTCAATTAGCTTAAACAATTAAATAATTAATCTGATTTGTTTCTTAAATCTATGTGTGTTAAGTGTACTTAGCTCAGGGTAAGCTCTAATTAATGTATTATATATTTTGGGTCCAAAATTTCTGCTGTGTTTTAATCCAGCAGTTGTGTGGCACTTGGGAGTATTTAGAAAGAAACTGTAGTTTTGTCTCGTCTGGTATTCATGAGGATCAAATTTAAATTTATTGTGGTTTTTATGGAAGTAAATCAGCAATTTTTGTTTATAAATTTGTTCTAGATTTGATACACCAAATTCCTGAAAAATTAATTTTGTTGGGTAATCAAAAGGTTTATATAGACAAATTTTGATAATTCTTTTTTGGAGCAGATTTAAAGGACGGAGAGTCACTATTTCTGACTTGAAATATTATAAGGGAAGAAATGGAAAATTAGTAATTTTGACATTGTGTGTGTGTGTGTGTGTGTGTGTGTGAATTCACACATCACTCAGAAGATGAATGAAACATTGTTATTTTAAAAATTATTGTCATGTTTCTTAAAATGTTGTTATTATTGTAATTTTACTGGTTGATTAGTGTAGTCAATTAATAATGTCATTACTTAAAATAATGGAATCAATTAAGCAGTGTAAAAACCTGCCAGATTTTCGGCTGTCGTCTAACAATAGTATGTTTTCCGGTTTTAAGAAATTGAAATCTGCCAGGATCAGCCTCAAATCTACTGAGTTGGCCACAGTTCGCGGGCGTAGTAGTTCCCAGTTTTGTCACTAGGTAGCAAAGGCATAGCAGCGCAGCGCACGCAGTGAGAAAAGAACATGAACTGTCTCAGCTGGTGAGCAGTTTAGCTCTCGAACCTGTGATCACTGTTTAAAGAGCTCTTTTCGATCACAGTGATAAAATCACAGGTCAGTGATTTTCTGCTCATCACTAACTATATAAGAAAGAAGTGCGCACAAACGTGCAATTTAGTTTGGTATGAGTTACTTCCCTTTACTATATTCCACCAGTGACTTCGTTCTATTCACACATTTACTAAAATGATATTTTGGACACACTTCGTTGCCAGTGGCGTAGCATGAAATTTTGAGCTGGGGAAGCTAACTCAAGTTGTCTTTCATGCAATACGAGAAAACGTATTACAAAAATACAGTCTTAAAATAAATAGTAGTCAATTTCAAGTCAGCAGTCGAAGATTGGTTGGAACATCGTAAGTAACACCAATAAGGCATGACCTCAAATGATACGTAATAAAATATGATTTCACGGTTTACACATATCTCTTAACAAATAGACACGTATATGTATAACATTAGCTCACTCCCTGTCATACTTAGAGAAATCACAGTATTAGTATCATTACGTAAGTATGCGTCTGTCTTCTGGTTGTGTCCTTCATTGACAACAAGGGAGTCGGTCATTTGTTTTTTAATCACACTTTTGTTCGTAAGTCGGTCTTGCTAATACAATTATCCTAAAAAAAAATCAAGTAAATTAGTGTCAGGAACTGTTATTTCGCTCATTATTTATTATATCAGCCACAATGCACACTAAGACTTCAACTGAACACAACTGACGAAAAGGGATAACTCGGAAACTACTTATTTTAAATGTTGAAGCTAGCTTCTTTGCGAGCCTTGCGACTAGGGTAGTTTAGTTAGAAAGTGATGGAAAATCTGCGGGGTGGATTACACAGAAGAAACCGGTCTGCTTGGAAGCTGGTGTGTGCAGGCTTCTTGTTACTGCTGCATCACAAATCATCCTGAGCTGCCGCATCGCAATATTTAACGCGTAAATATAAATTCTATTAAAATTAATAAATAATTTTCTCCATAAACTACAGGTTTATTATGAAATTATTATTAACTGGGGAAGCTAAGCTTTTTAGCTTACATTGATGCTACGCCACTGTTCGTTGCACAGTTTGCACACGCATTCGGGGGAAGGTTCGTGGTACTCTGATCTTCTGCACAGTTTGTGTGAACTGCTAGCCTTGTTATGGCGCTTCGTAATTTGTTGTTCGGCCCTGTCCAGTTGCGGTTGATCATCGCGTCCGTTCCATAGAATTCACTTTCTATTTCCGCCTTCTTCTCTTGCATGACCGTGCGTAGTCGAAGTTCTGCTGCGGTAGATGGCAGCATGAGTCTGCTTCGTAGTTCCTCTATAAGGAAGGGTTCTCGCAACGAGCACAGAATGCATAGAGTAGATATAAACAGCTTGGAGGTGAAGCCGCTTTTGTGGACAGTCGCCATTATGATGCTACCAAAACATTGCGCTCCCGGTTAGCACATGGGCAGTTGATTGTGATGTTGCATCGTTGTTTTAATTAATAAATTAACTAATTTCAATATGCCTACATGTTCTGCGTATGGCTGCACAAACAGGTTTCCAAAAAAAATTCCTGGAATAACTTTTCACGGGTAAATATGCATGTGTGAAATGTACTTATTACCGGTAGGCTAGATAAGGTAATGAATGATTTAGCCTAAGTTAGTCGGTTAGATTCGTATTGTTCACGCATTTGTTTGATTAAGAGAAAGGATTAGTGTATTGATATTATTGTAATTAATTTTTATAATCACGAAATCAGACATGCTTTGCAGACTTAGCATTTACGAGCGAAGCTAACCTAACAACCCATGTTGGAAGTTTGTGTCGAGTGCTATAGAAAACTGGTGTACCGAGGTTTCTCTTAAACCGAATGCACGTATTCGTTTGATGAAGAAAAAGAAATAGTGTATTAATATTATTGTAATTAATTTTTATAATCACGAAATCAGACTTGTGCTTCACAGACTTAGTAGCTTCATTAACTCGGTCGTGAACTGACTTGACCCACTTGGTAATAAAACTTCACTTTTGTTCGCCGTTATAATCTAATTATATACTATAAACGAAGAGCCTATCAAATATTATATGGTTAAGAGCATTCCATTTTTCTCTAAACAAAATCGGGACATCTATACGAAATACTGGCAAAAGGAAGAGAATGATAATTTGCGTTAAGAAGCAAGTTGCATTATTAAATCGAAGCAAATGGATCAACCTATAAAAGTAATTATTATAGGGTAGCATTTTTATTGGACTAGTAGCAAAATAAGGTCAAACTGTTATTTTCCTTTTTTATCATTATTGTTTGTTTAACCTTCCAGATTATCTATTAAATACCATACTGCAATTTGAAGAGCTGCCAATTTAAATAACCTGTATATATGTGATTTATCGATGACAGTTTCGTAATTTTTGCCAAAAATACGTGCATAGCGATTCTGTATTACGAAACAAACAAGAAAGTGTGAGTCCTACAAGAAATTAAGGACATATGGAATTCTTATTATCATAAGATCTTCTATAACGTAATAGCTATTTTGCAATGTTTTGGTAGCAACAAGATGGCGTCAGGTCCATCAAACCGGCTTCACTCCGTCCAATGGTATTAAGATGCTAGTGTCTACTCTATTGTATTCTGTGCTCTCGCGCGAGTTCGTACGCCATTCTGGAGGGTGCATATTTTGAGATTCCCAGTGCTGCTTTTAAGAACCTTGCTTTGACGATCTCCATGATCTTGAGGTCATTGTAGTTTAGCCGGGTCCGTGTGTTGTCCAATCCATATGACAGTATAGGGAGTATCTTGGCATAGAAAAGCTGCATGGCTGTTGAGAGTGCTAGTTGGGTAATGTCTATTATGTCGTGGATAGCTATTACTGCGGCCGTTGCTCGTTCTTGAGTGTGGATTCTGAAGGATTTTGCTGTCGTCTGTATCGTTACACCGAGGTATTTAAATGCATTTGTAATTTGCAGGGGTCGATTTTGTATCCAGATTGTGTCACTTTTTGCTATTCTTCCTCCCTTTCTGAATACCATTTGTACAGTTTTCGACTGGTTTATGAGCAACTGCTACCGTGTGGCGGGAATCACATCTTTCTCTTCCTCTAGACAGGAGAGCGAATTCTCCGCTGGTAGGGAAAAAAAACCCTCTGTATGAAGTGAGGTATAGTACATACAATCTGATTTCCTATACAGCGTTACCTGTGTCATAGAAACTGGTGCGGTAGATGGGGCAAGGGATGCCTGTCCTACAGGGCTGCGTCGGTGCCGGCTTGGCCATGGGGTCGCACGACACGCTCGGCGAGTTGCGGGCATCTCGGCACTGAACGCTGCGAGTCTGCAGGCCCTCTCCGCACGACACCGAGCACTGAAACAAAGTTACACAGATCTTAATCTTTATAGTTTACTTACTTAATGTTATTTTTTCTTTTTTTTTTCTTTTTCTTTATTACTTTCTTCCTTCTTATTGTTGTATTATTTTATTGTATTCTTTTCCGTTTATTATATCTTGTTTGCTCAGTTCTATACAGGGTGGGCCGCTCGAATGTAGGGGAGACTCGTCTAATTTGGCAATACTTTATATTTTGACACAGTTTGTAATTACATATACTGAAATTAAATATTCCTCCATTATGGAATGTGTGTTTAAACATTAAATCCCAATAAACCTCTGAAAGAAAATTCTACAAATCTAAATTACTTTACACATAACACACTAATAAATAACAAGTTACATGTTTCCAGACTTGGTACTTCATCAGGATAATTTGGCAATAGTACAGGGGTAATTTGGCAATACGATTAAAAAATAAATTTTTCAAAATAAAACAGTGGTACAAGGTTTATAAGACTTAATTTACTGGGACAAGAAATCACTAAATACCATAAACACAAAACAAAATCAAGAAAAAAATTGAATGGATTTTTCCGACCACTCTTATTAATTATATTGAAGGGTTGTCTTCTAATTTCTGTTGTCAATAGCCCAAACCCAAGTTCTTGCATTTTGATTACATATGTCACCAGTTTTTGCTCTTCCTCAACAGTTAGAGCTAGGGGTCTTCCTTTCTTGTGAAAGACAACGTCGTCGGGTCCTGAGGATGCATACAGAAACCTCTTTAAGTTGTTAAAGGGCACATTGTACTTCTTAGAAGCCCTACAAGTTGACCATCTAACTTTCAAAACACTCCCAACCGCAGCCCGCATATCGATCATCTTTGGAATTTTTTTCAGAATAATGTCCTCGTTCCCTTGGCATATCTGCAACACACCACACACAGTGCTGCATTGAAGACTGTAAAAATCCCTCACACGTCCCTACTCTTAAATTTTACCATCGAGTACACATTCTCATTCAAGAGAGCAGCAATATATCACTATAAAGGAAAATAGCTAATTCACACTACCCTGTAGAAGACATTTTTTGCTAAGAAGAACATAAAACGAGCTAAGGCCTGATGAGTTATTAACAGAAAATATTAATTATATAAATGGCTTACCTTATAATATGGAATCTCGGCTTTTGATATATAATGCACAAACAAACGTAGGTAATGAACAACACTTTCTTTCCGTCTTTGTATACACACGTCCACACAACCACCACGTCAACAGGAAGTATTCAACACTTCTTTCTATTAGTAACAATATTTGCCAGTATAATGCGCGGATTCAAATGAAACAAAAACTAAAAGTACAGTCAGATGTTGCACCCTATGATCGTGTCATTGAACTGCTTAAAACTCTGGAGGAAATTTGGCAATAGAAGAAATACAAGAATATTGCCAAATTTCCCATATTGCCAAATTTTACGAGTTTCCCCTACCTAATTTCAATTTATGTGACTGGTGAACGGTTGAAGATAGAACCTTACGGTAACGTTTAAATGAAAGGAAAACTCAACAAGTTTCGAATCCTGTCGGTAGATGGTGCGCAGACACGGTTTCTTTTCGTAGATTGTATCGCTTGTCAAAATGGCGACACTGCAGATGAAAGTGCAAACTGTGTTGTGGTATGCGGAGCTTAAATCAATTGTTAGAGTTCAAAGGAAGTATCGGCGAGTGTTTAACCATGATGCTCCAACTGCTAAAAGCATTAAGAAGTGGTACGATACATTTTTAGCTATAGGATCGGTGTTGAAGAAGCATGGTGGTGGTCGTAGAACATCCGACGAAATGGTTGCAAATGTTCAAGCCGCGTATGAGCGAAGCCTGCGTAAGTCATTAAGAAGAACTTCGCGGGAACTTCAAATACTAAAATCAACATTGCAACGAATTGTCTACAAACATCTCAAACTGTACGCATACAAAGTGCAGTTAATGCAATGTCTGGAGCCGGATGACAAACCCCCGAGATCTCCGGATTTAACACCGCTCGATTTCTTTCTCTGGGGCTACGTAAAAATAAAGTGTACGCCACCCCAGTCAGAGACCTTCGTGATCTTCGGGAGCGCATCATAGAGGCTATTGAGAGCATTCCAGAAGACATGCTCCAACGTGCTTGGCAAGAAAGCGTTCATCGCCTCGATATCGTCACAGTGACAGCTGGAGCTCAGGTAGAGATACGGTGATGTGCATATCGAAACGTGTTGAGTTTTCCTTTCATATAAACGTTGGAAGAATTTAGTGCAGTCGTTCTTGATGCCTCATTTTGATTACTGTGACACTCTCTACACTGACCTTAACATGAAATTGACAGAGACTACAGCGTGTTCATAATGCATGTGTTCGATTTATTTCCAACGTCCGTAGATCTGACCGTATCACACCTTCACTAAATATGCTGTCCTGGGTCCGTCTCAAAGAGCGAAGAACTATTCACTCTCTTACTTTACTCTTCAATATTCTTCAAAACTCTAACTCTAGCTACTTAGCTTCTCGTTTTCAACATTTGTCCTCATATCACGAAATAGATACTCGCTTACAATACCATATCACACTTTCCATTCCTAAACACAGAACATCCTTCTACTCTTCATCTTTCACCGTCTCTGCAGCTCATCTCTGGCACTCTCTACCACAACATGTCAGAGACTGTCGGACATTGTCTAGTTTAAAAAATAAATTAAAATTGCACTCTTTCAATTCAGATTCCTTTCAGTTATAAGCCCTTTTCTCTGCTATAGTTTAGTAAAAATATAGGCTATATATTTCTTTTCCTTCCTTTCCCCTTTTTTTTCTCTTTATCAGCCGATGAATTTATTATCATAGCCTTTTATTGTGAATTGTATTTAATTTTCTTTTTTTTTTTTCTTTTTTATTATTATTTTATTACATTCTATTTTGTTATATTCTTCCTTACGTTTTCCATATTAACCATTTGTACCAAATGAGTTGCTTTTGCTATATTCCAATGTATTTTACTTTCTTTTTTTCTATTATGGTATTATTTTCATGTTGTTTAGTGTCGATTTTATTATGCTATTATTATTATTATTATTATTTTTTTTGTAATATGTTAGTATTCTGTTCTGTAACTTCTTGTTAAATTTTAACTGCTTGTATACTTTGTGACCTGGTAGAGTGTAAGAGAAGGCCCTATGGCTTTAACTCTGCCAGTATAAATAAAGAATTGTTATTATTGTTATTGTTATTACTGTAGGTTTCTATCTTCAACCGTTTACCAGTCACATACAATTGAAATTAGGTACATTCGAGCGGTCCACCCTGTATAATCAAAACATAATATCACACAATAATTATGTGATCATCTCTAAATCCGAAGATTATAGTGTGCAAGCGGCAGTGTACAGCTCAGCCGCCTGCAGCGAGCGTGGAAAGATAAAATGTATGCACTATATTTGGATTGAACTCGGGCACACAGATAAACACAGAAGTTGACTGATGGTGATGATAATTTGATGAAATTATATGAAAAAAGTGGAGTACCCAGAGAATACACTATCCAATACTTTGGTTCGGAACATAAATCTACTTGGACTTGAATTTGAATCCGCTCTCCAGTGTGAAAAGCCAAACAATATGAGTTTGGTGTAACTAAAAGTGAGGTTAAATACGCAACTGTCGACCAGCCAGTCGGCTAACGTTGCACAACATTCTTCTACGAATGTAACCGCGTAATGCTGGGCGAGGTGCATACTGGCCGTCTACAATGGCCGTCACGCTCCGTGAAGGCGTCATTGTGCAGTTCGCCATTGAACTGCAGATAAGCGTTCGGGCGTACCCGCCGCTTCCAGACAATCGCTTCAAGGCAGATAAGAGCATTCAGTTCCCAGTCAAATTGACGGCCACTGATCATTCGTTGTGATACCTGTGCTATCTTAAAAGCATGACGCTTCAGTTGTTTTGTGGCTAAATATGTCAGATTAATTATCGTAGTTTGCAACAATGCATGCTCTTGCCTCCACGGCCATTCAAGCTAATTTGCGATCCAATCCTACAGAAACTGCATCTAGACATGGTGCCTATTGACTGTGGTGTTCTGCAACTACGAAACTTGTAGCAGTGCTTGATGCACAAACCAGTACTTCCCAGAGACTTCAATCAGTCGTAGTTCTGTACAGGGATTCTGTGAGGTGTGCAGTGGATAAGGAATAAATATGGTTTTCTATGAATATTTCAATTTCTGCTATTATCATCCCTCTAACAAGCTACATTCACAACATAAGCATAATATCAGAATTAGATTTTTGTGTATTTCACTTTGTCCTGGGACTTAAAATGTCAAGTTCCAGAATACGGTGGAATATCCAAAGGGGCCTAATTCTGATCACAGTTACTGTGAAAGCCTAGTTAGCATGATAATCGCCTCAGCCATTAGAGCTGGTTTCGTAACCGGATTTCGGCACATAGCGGTAGCTTCCCAAATTCATCACGGAGCTGGGTGAGTACCGGACCCATACACTGGCCCAAATTTCATGAGAAATTAGGCCTACTTCCCATCAGGACTCGAACCAGTGTGAATTCCTTAACGCGAATCCTAGGCATGATGTCATAGACTTACTTACTTACTTACTTACTTACAAATGGCTTTTAAGGAACCCGGAGGTTCATTGCCGCCCTCACCTAAGCCCGCCATCGGTCCCTATCCTGTGCAAGATTAATCCAGTCTCTATCATCACACCCCACCTCCCTCAAATCCATTTTAATATTATCCTCCCATCTACGCCTCGGCCTCCCTAAAGGTCTTTTTCCCTTCGGTCTCCCAACTAACACTCTATATGCATTTCTGGATTCGCCCATACGTGCTACATGCCCTGCCCATCTCAAACGTCTGGATTTTAAGTTCCTAATTATGTCAGGTGAAGAATACAATGCGTGCAGTTCTGTGTTGTGTAACTTTCTCCATTCTCCTGTAACTTCATCCCGCTTAGCCCCAAATATTTTCCTAAGAACCTTATTCTCAAACACCTTTAACCTATGTTCCTCTCTCAGAGCGAGAGTCCAAGTTTCACAACCATACAGAACAACCGGTAATATAACTGTTTTATAAATTCTAACTTTCAGATTTTTGGACAGCAAACTGGATAATAAGAGCTTCTCAACCGAATAATAACACGCATTTCCCATATTTATTCTGCGTTTAATTTCCTCCCGAGTGTCATTTATATTTGTTACTGTTGCTCCAAGATATTTGAATTTTTCCACCTCTTCGAAGGATAAATCTCCAATTTTTATATTTCCATTTCGTACAATATTCTGATCACGAGACATAATCATATACTTTGTCTTTTCGGGATTTACTTCCAAATCAATCGCTTTACTTGCTTCAAGTAAAATTTCCGTGTTTTCCCTAATCGTTTGTGTATTTTCTCCTAACATATTCACGTCATCTGCATAGACAAGAAGCTGATGTAACCCGGTCAATTCCAAACCCTGCCTGTTATCCTGAACTTTCCTAATAGCATATAGCATAGACTATGACGAAAAATTTGTATGAGCATAATATATTCCTCGTCCAATGTGTAAATAAATACAGATTTTTATTATTGGTTTAGGCGTATTAATTTAATTAAAGTTAATAGAAGATTTGTATTACTATAAAAAAGATTATGATTAAGGCATGAGCAGTAACAATTACATTATAAATTTAATCAAATGGAGTGCGATTGGTTTCAGCGAAACAAGAAGTAAATCTTATTATTAATAAAGGAAATGTAAAAAGAAATATTCACATATAAACCTGAAATCATAACACTTTATTAAATTATAACTCCCTACTAAAAATACAAAAGGCAGTAAAATTAAAGCCAATCTAACCTCATAAGAATTTGTCTGAGCAACAGCACGCAATATCCTTATTTTTAACTGAAACCAAAAAGAGGTGTATTACTGTTAATAATAAAATTGAATTAAATATTCCAGTTAAGGAAAGACAAAAATAATCTAAAAACAGGAGCAAAATAATAACACAAATAATTAGACAAAAAAGGAAACACTTACTATGTAGTAGCTCACTTTCATTATGTTTTATCAATAGGAACAGTCTTCGCTATTATAGCAGAATTTATCCAATGATACGACGTGGGACTCTGGATTTTATATAAAAAAGCAACAAAATTTTAATAACCCAATTTCTTTAGAGATTTATTTTCTGATCATTTATATCAACATACCGAACACAAAGACAAAATACTGGGTGTTCATTTCAAAGTGTGTCATGACGTCACTGTTGTTGGGTCACCGATTTGAAGCGAGTTTCAGCTGATATGTTACAGAAGTTGCCTATTATTTAAGGCGTTCTTCAATCTGAACTTGAGAACGTGTACGGTATAACTTGAACGTCGTAGCAACAGATGGCGGTCTGTACGGTCTGTGTGCTACCATAATCTCTTTCGAACTGTGTTTTGCGAGGGCAAGTCGTACGCAGGGTATTTGTTATCATCGGTTGCGTACGGTAACATTCCACAACACAAATCAAATGCTCCGTGTCCATGTTGACCGTCGAAGTTAATGTCAACAAATACGTAAGTAATCGTCTTAACCCTCTCCCCATATCCCGACAGTACGTATTTCCAAACAGTTCACATTCCTGCCACTTCCGGCGTTATCGTACGTATCGGTACGTACTCTTCAGAATGAACGCCGTACTTGCTAGCCATCTTCTCTGCCTCTTAGGTTATACACCTGAGCTGCGGAAGTGTAGGAAGATTGAATTCTCTAGGCTCATCAACTAGCCACATGACGGCATACAGCGAGTCAAGACACATTTTGAACTGAACACCCAGTATACGATAGTATAGCACTTTTGCAAAAATAGTTACATTCTTCTCTTGGGTGTTAGAAATCTCCTACTGTTGTGATCTTTATCTAATCCCTTCTTACATAAATTTGCTCTTATGCATGGGGGCAAAGGTCTCTGATCGGGTCAAAAACCCTGATAGAACTGATATTTAACCCTTGCGGTGAATTTCGGTGAAGTCCGGAGGGCCTAATTAGTCAAATCCACTCTCCTCACCGCCACGCTGAGGTCACCTGGGATAAGCTACCGCATGTATCTTTCCCAAGAAAAACCGCAAACATGGCATGATGAGTCTTTCCACAGTGATAGTAAGAGGAAGAAGAACAAAGTGCATAAGATTTGCTGATATGGCTTTGTTAGCAAAAGAGGAGATGACACTAAGGGATATGCTACTGGAGCTAAATGACAGCTGTGAGCAGTATGGAATGAAGATAAATGCCAATAAGACGAAGTTCATGGTCATAGGAAGAAAAGTAATGAAGGTGAACTTGCGAAATCTAAATGAGGCGGTAGAGCAAGTGGGCAGCTTCAAATACGTGGGGTGTATTATAAGCAGTAACATGGCTGTTGCCAGGAAGTCAAAAGGAGTGATGCATTGTATGGGGCAAAAACACGGATATTACGACGAAGTGAGGAAGAGCGAATAGAAGCATTTTAAATGTGGATATGGAGAAGAATGAAACGTGTGAAGTGGACAGATAGAATAAGAAATGAAGCTGTTTTGGAAAGAGTGGGTGAAGAAAAAATGATGCTGAAACTGATCAGGAAGAGGAAAAGAAATTGGTTAACGACGCTCCAAACTGCCGAGGTTATTTCAGCGTCGCCGGCGTGCCGGAATTTTGTCCCGCAGGAGTTTTTTACATGGCAGTAAATCTACTGACATGAGCCTGTCGCTTTTAAACACACTTAAATGCCATCGACGTGGGTCGGATCGAACCCGCAAATTCGAGCACAGAAGTCCAGCACTATAAGGACTACGCTACCGAGGTCGACGTAAGTCAATTAGGGTGCTATTCATAGACATTTTGCAGAACGCTCTACGAGCGTACTAAGCTAGCCCCGGCTATCCACTGGTTACTTGTACAGGATTCATATCATATCATATCGCTAACACTGGTTTATGAATACGAAAAACGCTGATCATCCACCGGAAGCCCGCGCTAAAAATGTCTATGAATACGGCCCTTAATATTTTATTGTATTAAAGTGTTTTATTTCTTCTAATCTTTATCTATTTTCTTCTAATCGTGTAATAGTCAATTAAATCCCATTTGAGTTCTGATTTTCTGTAGACTATTACATTTTTACTACGTCTTACTACTTTTTACCAATAAAACAGTACGAAAGGATGTCTTTCAACCATCATGGCTGCTTATCGCACAATTTTATTGCTTCCCTAGCATTTTTTAATTTTATCGCTTCCCTAGCATTTGTTTGTTTTTATCACTATCCTAGCATTTTTTTTGTTTTCCAACATTTCAAACCGCAAATTCTTTAAGGTACTATAAAACATGCTTCGCGATCGTCATTTGTTTACAGCATAGACAGTCAACTGAAAATGGCGGCTCCGTTCAAACGTTTTGGTGAAGCTAACATTAGTGAAATAGAATTTCAGTAAGTCAATTAATATTTTATTGTATTAGAGTACTTTATTTCTTCCAATCTTTATATACAGGACATATCAAAAGTCCGGTAACACTTTCAATATTTTATTACACAAAAAATACTAATGATAGCACTTTCAAACACACGTCAGTTTAAATTCAAAGTCTCAAAGTTCTGTTTACACCTTACAGAGATTCAATGTGTGAACCACGAGTGACTCGGCAGATGTCCAAACGATAATCAAATTCTTCCCATACCCTTTTCAACATATCCTCTGTGACCGTGGCGGCAGCTTCTCGAATTCTGGTTTTTAGTTCCTCTAAATCACGTGGCAAAGGCGGTACAAACACACGGTCCTTTAGTACCCCCATAGAAAAAAAAAGTCACATGCAGTCATATCGGGTGACCTTGGTGGCCATGTCATGAAACATCTGTCCCTTACTCCAGCACGTCCTATCCAGCGATCAGACATCTCCGTATTCAGGTAAGCACGAACTGCATTGTGGAAATATGGCGGAGCCCCATCTTGCTGAAAGATGAAATCGTCATCGAGATCTTGTCTAAGTTGAGGCACCAACCATTGCTCCAACATGTCCAGATATGAATGTCCAGTCACAGTAGCCTCAACGAAGAAGAAAGGTCCGTACAGTTTTCGTTGTGACAACGCGCAGAAAACATTCACCTTTGGTGAATCACGCTCATGTTCAATGATTCTGTGAGGTTTCTGTGTACCCCAAACACGACAGTTGTGCTTGTTAATTTTACCACTCGTATGGAATGTCGCTTCGTCGCTGAAAATTAAGCGGTTGAATAACTTTGAGAGTTTGAATTTAAACTGACGTGTGTTTGAAAGTGCTATCATTAGTAGTTTCTTGTGTAATAAAATATTGAAAGTGTTACCGGACTTTTGATATGCCCTGTACTTTCTCCTAATCCTGTAATAGTCAATTAAATCCCACTCGAGTTTTGATTTTCTCCAGATAAATCAAAACCTCTAGTGAGATTACTGTTGATAAATCAAAACCTCTAGTGAGATTACTGTTGATAAATCAAAACCTCTAGTGACATTACTGTTGATAAATCGAAACCTCTAGTGAGATTACTATTGATAAATCGAAATCTCTAGTGAGATTACTGTTGATAAATCAAAACCTCTAGTGAGATTACTGTTGATAAATCGAAACCTCTAGTGAGATTAATGTTGATAAATCAAAACTTATAGTGAGATTACTGTTGATAAATCGAAACCTCTAGTGAGATTACTGTTGATAAATCAAAACCTCTAGTGAGATTACTGTTGATAAATCAAAACCTCTAGCGAGATTACTGTTGATAAATCAAAACCTCTAGCGAGATTACTGTTGATCAACCAAAACCTCTAGCGAGATTACTGTTGATAAATCAAAACCTCTAGCGAGATTACTGTTGATAAATCAAAACCTCTAGCGAGATTACTGTTGATAAATCAAAACCTCTAGCGAGATTACTGTTGATAAATCAAAACCTCTAGCGAGATTACTGTTGATAAATCAAAACCTCTAGTGAGATTACTGTTGATAAATCAAAACCTCTAGCGAGATTACTGTTGATAAATCAAAACCTCTAGTGAGATTACTGTTGATAAATCAAAACCTCTAGCGAGATTACTGTTGATAAATCGAAACCTCTAGTGAGATTACTGTTGATAAATCAAAACCTCTAGCGAGATTACTGTTGATAAATCAAAACCTCTAGCGAGATTACTGTTGATAAATGAAAATCTCTAGCGAGATTACTGTTGACAAATCAAAACCTCTAGCGAGGTTACTGTTGATAAATCAAAACCTCTAGTGAGATTACTGTTGATAAATCGAAACCTCTAGTGAGATTACTGTTGATAAATCGAAACCTCTAGTGAGATTACTGTTGATAAATCGAAACCTCTAGTGAGATTACTGTTGATAAATCAAAACCTCTAGTGAGATTACTGTTGATAAATCGAAACCTCTAGTGAGATTACTGTTGATAAATCGAAACCTCTAGTGAGATTACTGTTGATAAATCAAAACCTCTAGTGAGATTACTGTTGATAAATCAAAACCTCTAGTGAGATTACTGTTGATAAATCGAAACCTCTAGTGAGATTACTGTTGATAAATCGAAACCTCTAGTGAGTTTACTGTTGAACATAAAATTGAAAAGTTTGTAATAATCGTACATATTTGCACACGTCGTCTTAAATACAAAACAATTAATAATTTTGTGATAACACAACGAATAAGAAAGAATTTCTAGAATTTTTTTGTTAAAAAGACGTCAGCAGGCTGTGAAATAAATAAACTGCTCTGGAGTCCAATTAACACTATGGGGGCGCTGAAATGCTAAGATGAGACGGCTCCAAGTATTTATAACGGCACTAGTCGACAGAACAATCGGGATCGCAGCGCCTGTGAAAGTAATTGCCTGCCGTCACGACGAACTGCGTCTTCGAAATGAATGGAGAAATTACAAGATTCCCGGCAAGAAATTGGCTGCGGAGCCCCGGCATCGCATTCAAATTGTTTCACTTTAATACGCCAGCCTATTAAGTGGGAACATGACACTGCGAGAGTGGCAAGAAAGATACTCGTACGTCACAGAACGCGATGACATCATCTAATGAAACGCGCATTGCCAATTATAAACAAATATTTGGGGCTGATGTAACAGTCGTGTATAGAGCAACCATGCGCTTAGCCCTATCGGCGAAACATTGAACTAAACGTCATATTCTTGACAATCACAGAGCGCACGTAACATCAGACCGGCCAACATACGAGAGATGAAATGTGGGAGATGGGGATTTAGCAGAGATGTAATAATAATAATAATAATAATAATAATAATTAATAATAATAATAATAATAATAATAATAATAATAATAATAATGGTGCAAAATGCTGAAAAAAATTAAGAAAATTTATTTTTTATGATCTTAATAAATTATATTTCAGACTGTTTTAAATGATCTAGCCATATAACCAAATGTGGCAAAACACTGGATGGTGTGAGCCTTTTTTCTTTGTTTTTGCTGTTTTCTCAACTTTAAAATTTTAAGCAGTTTGCTGAATAAAAAAAATTCTCGCGCAACAGTTATTATCAGATTTGTCTGAAACTTTTCAAAGGAGTGAATTAAATGTTATAAATAAAATTTAATTAGTATTTGTATAAAATATTAATATTAAG